>SNQJ01S0025984.1:67163-142290 GCA_010110895.2 Picea sitchensis
GCTTGGAATAAGTTGTTTCAAGTATGGGCACATGTTTCTCATTGGTTGCATGGAAGGTAGAATGCCTTGTAGCTTGAACAAGAAGTGAATGTCTACATACAAGAGAATGAAGTAAACAAGAGAATTGAAAGAAAAATATTAAAGGTGATAGAAAATTAAAAAATTAGTATATCAAAACTGAAAATACCAACTTGACATATATACATGAGGCATTAGACATATGTGTGCCATAGGGATATGACAAATGAAGAAAGTAAAATAGTAATGGTGAGAACTTGCAATTTGGATAGAAAAGTAAAATGGATAGAGGTGAAGGAAATTATTTCTTTTGGATGATGATATATTTTGTGGATGTCRATGTGTTGTAGATTGCAAAACATTTATGAAGTTTGTATAAAATTTCCATGAAGAAAATTGAGCTAGAAAACATGAAATGTATGGTGGGTGTAACATCCCCACTATAATCCGAAGTTCAATTAATGCATAATGTAGATATGAATGTATGGCCAAGCTATGTAATATGTGAATTGCATTTTCAGATTTTAATAAATATAATGTAATATGGATAGAGATTGGAGGCCAAGTTTTTTGTAAGATAAGAGAGTGACTAAGAGGGGTCCAAGGGGGAAATGATTTATGAGTATTAATTCAATCTACATTCCCAAATTTAATTACCATTGAGGATAAATTATATTTATGTTTGAGTCAATGAGAGACTAATCATTGGATACCTGTCAAAGGGTGGGTGTAAAGGTCACATACCATAGTTATTTGAAGCATGTGGATGAAGTACAATCAACATTGAGCAGAATGAGAAGTCAACTATATTAGAAAAAAAGATGAAATTTGTATTCGGAGAATACACAGTTTTACACATTTAGTCTTGACATGTACAGTAAAAGAGAGCAGAGAGAAGCATTACTTGAGATAGACCAAGAAGTATGGACAAATTATGAAGCATGATGGAGATTTTTTGGAGCATTCTGGAGCTGAACATTGAAGAGTTAGGTTGTGAGGAATAAAGAGTGAACTCTTGTTTGAGTTGCAATGTAACAACAATTTTGTGTTGTTGTTTTCCCGGTAGTTTCCCCAGTAGTGAGTTCCATTGAGCTCCAGGAAAAAAGATTCCTTGTTACATGAGAAAGAGAGACCTTGATAAATGAATGATATTCTCAATGGAATCATAGTAGTGAAGGGGTACATTCCTCGGGTTGGGCGAGTGAAGAGGAAGAGAGTTGGAGGAAATTTGGGATTGTTGTAGGAGAATACTAGTGGGTTGTGGGATATTGAGATATGAATGGATTGTGAGAGACACCCTTATCTTGTGGATTCCTAGCCCTAGTTTGAGGGTGACTTGTTGTTGAGATTTATAACAAGTTTTTGTTTGGGTGGAATGTCATTCCTAATAAACTAGTTGCACAAATGTTTTGAAAGATAAGTGTTGGTCTAATTCTTTATTTTTATTATGAGTCTTATGGCTATGCATTTTATTATGTGTATGAGAAAGGTTTTATGTGTTATTGTAGATGATTTATTAGCTACATTCATATTTATGTAGAAATTTGTAGATGCATTTAAATATGGGCTTTAGAATCTAGTTAAATATGTGTATAATTGTAGTGGGTAAGCTACATGAAATGAGTTAATAAGAAAAAAATTGAATTTATGTGTATTTTCTACAAGTAATGTTCCTTGGTTAATATGGTGAATGTTATAGATTGGTATCAGAGCCACAAGTTCAACATTGAACCTTCTTACTATAGACTCAACATGTGGAATATAATTTGTAGGATTAAAGCATAAGGGATGTCTCCAAATTTATTTGTTAAATTACTCGAGTAAAATTGCAGAAAAATTCATGATGAATTTGAGGAAATTCACGTCAAGGGTTAAAATCACCAATTTTAACCTCTCAATGAGTTTTTTGTTCCTATGATTGTTCTAATTTTGGATAGTACAAAGCATCCTTGGATAAAATTCAGAGAAATTAGGAAAAATCCCCAATTTCTGAAGTGAAATTCATTGAGAATTCAATGTGGGAGTGTCTAATTTCAAGTGTAAGGGGTTTAATTCACCTGCACAAGGTAAACTTTTTCCATGAAAAGATAAATATGAATTTTCATGGTGGCCTTGATAGAAATTTTGGAAATAGGCATTTTTTAAAATTTGGGAAATTTTGAAATTTTGGGTAATTTTTCATATTATGACATTAGCATAGGCCACATGGTAGGTGATGAGGAATTGGTGACATGGAATATCATGATAGTGGTCAGTGGCACTATGGAAGGTCTAGTGGCAAGGTGGCGGGGTGACAGGCTGTGATATTGGCTGAAACCATAAGTGGTTTATCATTGTGAGAAAAGTTGTTTTCCAAAGGTCTTTCATGATGGAAAACCAGTGGGAGGATGCCATGTGTAATTAGACAGTAATTGATATCACATTCCACAGTTCTATTAACCTAATATCAAGTTCACGATGCGAAATTGATGTGGTTGATCGATCTTCTTATCATCCCCACCATTAGATTTAAGAGTATGTAGGTTGTGCGTGCCCTAGGGAAAAGAATGTGGGATAAGACCCGCCTATCCTCGTTTCTAATGATTGGGAGCCATGTGGAATTATAGAAGAAAAGGTGGGAAACTTTTCCTATCCATGGTAAAAGAAGGTTCCATTTGGGCATTTCGGTATGTTGTGGCCCAAAATATAGTTTAACTTATAAAATAAAGGTAAAGGGAATAGAGAGGTAAAGAAGGAGAGAAGGAAGAAGTTGATGAAGGATGATGTGTTAGGGACAAGGTGGCGAAGAGGGTCAAATGGAATCACCTCAGGGTGTCGCATAGACCTAGAATTCCACATCATCAACCATCTTAGCAAAGATGCCACATAGGCAAAATTTTCCTATAGTCTCATAAAAAAAACAAAGCTTAGAGCCAAAATTGTATTTTGGCCAAAACCAGAGAATAATAACTCATAAGAAGATAATATTTCATGTGTGTTTTCTGTAGTTTCAAGGGATACATAGGTTCCAAAGAGGGCCATTGGCCAATTATGCTATGAGTTTCTAGAAAATGCAAATTACCTATTTTTGAAGATCAGGGTCAAGCTTGGTGGCATGAGCTCAATTATCGTTGAAACTTGTACAGAGTGTCACAAACATATATATGAAAATATTCTGTGAAGTTATTGTCTGTATTCTACGGATTTTTTAGTGGAGAAGCCCAAATAGGGAAAAATCCACTATTTCGGGCTAGTTTTTAGAGATTTTTGGGTTTTTCATAGCAGGAAAGGGTCACCGGATGGAAAATATGGAAAACATTATTTAATAAAAAATTTATATAATCATCAATAAATACAACTTTGGTTTAGTGAAGTTTTTCCAGAAGTGCACAATTTAGGAGATAGCCAATTTGGTAAAAAATTCGAAGTCTAGAAAAATGGGTGAAAAATGACAAAGTTGTCATTTCCATATTGCTACAATTTTTTATGGGAGAATCAAACTAACAATATGAGATTTTTTATGAATTCAATTTTAGGATTATTATCTATGTCTCATACAAATGTTTCATTGGTTCCTGATAGATTTACTTATACCAGCGACAAAAGTTGATCTTTGGAAATAACTACACCAGAATGAAAAGTGTACAAAAGGGGTAAATTAACAATATTTATATGATTATAATTTTTTTCTCAGAGATCATAATTGATAAATAAAGCATTCGTTGGAAATATATTAAAGCTACTAATCCAACTATCTATTAAAATGAAGAGTAGATTGTTACACACCAAACAATACGTCAAAACACACCATTGAATTAAGTAATGAATACATATAAATACAACAAGTTTTGTCTCAACATAGACAACTACCTTGATCACACAGTCACTCGGTTGAGTGAATATCTCAACCTCAAACTATTTTATGAGTCTTATTTGGAGACAATCTCTCTCAAAACCAACTATCTAACAATCTCCTAAACTATAGGATCAAACCACTTCGGTAGAGATTGTTCTCTATGTTACAAACATAATCTTCTCACACATGATTAAGACAAGTAGAAGTTACATATTCTAACACTCTCCCTTAACGAATACTTGTCTTAATTTCCATCATTACTTCACTTTTAGTGCCACCACAAGATTTCCACTGATGTCATCTCCATTACTACTTCAACAATGCCATCTACTTCTCTTTGTCTAGGCTTTCTTCACTATGAGATTTATCCTTGAAGTTTCTTCTTTGTCATCTTGTACCTGCATAAATTGGTTACTCCAAACAAATTATCATTCATATCCATATAAAAATAAACCCATCTACTGAGATACATGGGTACCATACATTGTACTCGTTTGTTCTCTAGGAATCCTTTTCACCTACATGGTTCATCAAAATATTAGGCTCTCCCTTAATCATAACTTGGTCCATCACTTTTTGAGATAAATCCATCTCACATTCCCCCCCTGAATTGAATATTCAATTTCTCTGACTCAACATCAATCTTAGGCTATGGGTACACATGTCACTCTCGTACCTCTCATAATGGTTTATTCCACAACTTGATCCACATCATCTCCATGCAGAAAAGAATAACTATGTGCGAATCCACACCACAATATGTATGCTTGAATAACACGACTTACAACAAACATGGGGAATTAACTTGCCTATGACGAGGAAATACAACTTGGACCAAAATATCCGGGGTGTCGGGTACAACCATTCATGCACCCAATGCATCATTAATTTAGGTACAATATGCATGTACAAATTCCTTACATCAACGCAAATGTTACCAATAATATTCCCAATATAAAAGCCCATTTACTTGGCATCACGAGTGTCACTGTCAAAATGTTGTCTTGGATTTCCATGCTTTCCCTCTAATTTTTTAGAGTCATGAATTCTAACAAAATAAATTCTCTACCATATTGAGGTTGCAAAGCTCATTATGATTTCTTAGTTCCAAGACCTACACATGCACAATAATCACTGAAATATTTAAAATCCACCCTTAAAAATTAAAATCATTCCTCCTTCCTTGTAATTGAATGAACCAAGATTTAGCCCATGGAAAACTAAAATAAAAATTTAATCCCTTCATGGGACCACTCATTCAACTATGAGCCCTGTTATCCCCAATTTCTAGGGATAATTAGGAGATCATGCCTCGAGGCCCACAGGTCCTAGACATGGAGTACCGAGAGAAGGATTGACCTGAGCATGGCCCTGGAGGGCCCATCTTTCTTCTTCTTCATCACACTTGTCCTGTCAGCAGCAACATCATCCATCACCTTCGACTTGGACTTGTATCGGAGAAGACTCTTGCTCCATGAGGCAATTGGTCTAGGTATCATGGTATGTGTCATATTTGGTCATTATAACCTTCAGATATATGAATCAAATTCCTTTCATTTATGACGAATGATTGGATCTTACATTAACCCACTTGACCATGGTTGGGGGGATTGATAGGGTACCATAGAAAACTTGTATCCATACGTTTTGGTTAGCCACCAAGGGGGATTTTGAAGGGCCATCGTCCGCTCCCATCATATCATCACTATTACATCTTATCTCCCACTCATCTATCCCATTCCCCTAGTCTGGACATTAGGATGACCTGTTTGTGGGGTTACACCTTATCTCGTGGGAAGAAGGGGCTAAAGGTTGAGGAGGTAAAAGCAACTGGTAAGAGATAAAATCCATAAAAAATAAAACCTAGAGATGCCTCGCCCAGGGATCCCTGAGAAGGAAATAAAAAGCCTCTCAACAAGAAACAAGAGGGACCCGAAGAAAAATGACAAAACAAGACCTAGCCAAGAGGATGGGGGGTCTCATCACAAGCAAGCCCATTATGTTCATGGGTACCTAGCAGTATGACATTGCCATTATCTAGTTACCATGCCAGGGCAGTGACCTTTGGTTACATGGCCAAGGGAAAGGGGGTCTCATCACAAGCCAACCTTATCATCTCTGTGAAAGTACTTGTGGGTAACACTGTCAGCTCTGGTCACCATGCCAAGGTAGTGTCCTCTAGTTGGACCTTGAAATAAAAAGAAAGAAAAAGTAATAAAGAAAAGAAAGAATAAAGGCAATAAAGGGCTTGGAAAGAATTGCATCCATGACAGGTACAACTCACCTTCTACAAAGGCACCCACGGATAATAGTACCCCTGTCTTTCACTCTACCTGTATGTTTGGACATCCTTTGACCATACCACCTCGTGTTACATGGCTTGGATGATATCCTCTGGAAAATTTCCTTTTCTTATGGATGATGGCCCAATAGGGCATTTTGTCTTTTTCTTCGGCTTTGTATAGTAGGTCATTATAATGTCTTTGAGCTATTGGATGATATGCAAGGGGTTTCATGCATGCATTTGATAAAATTAATGATGAAATATGATTGGCAGTGTTATGATCCCTATGATTAATGAGCCCATGGAGGGCGAAGTTTTTGATGTGCAGTATCATGCCCGACGGACAGGTACCAGTTGGACTGATACACATGGGGAGATGATTAGTTCGGACCTCCATGGGGCTGAAGAGCCCATCATATGGTTGTTGGGACCCCATCAGGGGTAGAGACAAGACAATGATTGGTCGAGACTTTTCACAAGAGAAGAAGGAGGATGTTTTCATCCAGGATGCCTTGGCTGAGCCCAGTCCAAGGGGGTTGATCCACTACAGGTGGAACATGCCCCTTTTGATGCCCTAGGACATCATCTAGGAGCCATGACATCACCTCCAGTGTATGGCATCTTGACAGAGAAGTTTGGCACGTGTGGCAGAGTTTGGAGGCCCAAGGAGGGCCAATGTTTGTCATCTTTTGTTGCATTTTTCCCTAAAAAGGGACAACGTCCCCCTCAGAGGGACTTGACATCCTATTTATTGCTCATTTAGGGTTTCATTTAACAATTTAATGTAAAACAGTATGATTTTTTATTTGTAGCCTTGTCGGCTATTTTTAATGACCTAAAATTAATTAAAAGGTCATGATACACTATATATTGAGAATGTTTTCCCCTCATTTGGATATAACACAATCACTCACACTGGTGAGGTCTGATTTTTGTGCCCTTATTGGGTATTTGGTCTTTAAAATTGAGGCACACTTGTTGATGGGAGGCTTTTCTTGGCATATTATGGCATTTCTCTTGAGGAAGGTTTACAACTAGGGTTTGCACATGCTTTTCTTCATGATATGTAAGTATTTTTCCTGCAAAACTTCTTGATTGAATGGTTGTAGGTTAGTAATTCTTGCATTTACTTATAAAATTGTTGATTTTAAAACCCTAGGTGACAAGCACACAAGTAGGTCCTTGTCATATGTCCCCTTAGAGAGAAATATTTAGCCATTGAAAGAGGAAGATAGAGCCTATTCTTTGCTACACTCATCTAAATTTTTCCCTTAAGTTAGTTTTGATTTCAAAGGTCAAAAGGAGGGTGACGTCCTAGGCCTAGGTTATCTACACCTAGGGTCGTCCATCTTTTAGGGTTTAGTGATAGAGCCTTGTCTTTACAACACTCTCCCTCATTAAATCCTCTTGTTTTAACCCTTTTCTTATGCTAGCCATTTGNATCTACACCTAGGGTCGTCCATCTTTTAGGGTTTAGTGATAGAGCCTTGTCTTTACAACACTCTCCCTCATTAAATCCTCTTGTTTTAACCCTTTTCTTATGCTAGCCATTTGCCAAGTTTGACCTAAAGAAGGAGGAAAGAGAACGAGGCCTTGCTTAAGCAACACCGGAGTGAGCCTTTTTCCCCTAGGGTTTTGATTCTAGGGCCCTGCCATTGCAGCACTTTAGAACCCTTCCCTCTCATCTTTATCCTATTACCCATTTAATTTTGTGTCCTCTCCTTTCTTCACTCCATATACCCTTAGGCAATGATCTTAGGCACACAACGTTGAGGTCATAGTGTCCAAAACCACTCTCAAAAATTTGAATTTTGAAACCCTAACTAAAAAACTAACCTAGATAAGGTTGATGTCACCCTTGAATAATCCATCTTGACACAACCATTTTTAATGATAAGCAATTAGATGATGATATAAAGCATTTATTGAGTAAAGTGTTGGTTGGAAACATTGTTGGCTTGATCATCTTGATAGTTATTAATGAATTGATGCTTTTTCCATAGCTAATTGATAAAACGTTGACCTCATTGATATATATTGTTTTTACATTGCTTATTAATTAATAGCAGATAGTCATTGAAGTACTAACCCATTGAGTTATAGCCTGCATATATACTTCATTATTGTTGTCTTGTTTCAGGCAGGTGTTTTCATTTGGGCATACACTTCTTTATTGGATGATTAGCCAGACTATCTGACCTTGGTGGTAACTTGCGAGAGGGAAACTTTAATATTGAATTTATACCTTTGCCTCTTCAAAACCCCAGGCTACCAGGGATGTCTCCCCTGGGTTAACCTCCCTAAATAGAAAGAACCTCCCCATTGAGGTGACATTGGGTGGGAAAGGTTCCTATTATGCCAGTTTGGCCTCAATTCTCTAGCCATTTGACCTAGCTACAAACTGTGCGATAACAAACCCTTTTAATACAATTACCAAAGTCATTAAATAAAAATAATACTTTGACTTTTATCACTTCACAATGACTGCACTTGCAAAGGATAAGGTATTTGTGATACCTTGAAAGGACACTATTACCTTCATTTATAATTTGTTCCCTTTTAGTATTGAGCCATTTCGTTTTTCCAAGAATCCTTTGGTCCCAAAAAAATACTATCCAACCCAAAAGGGAGTGTCGAAGGGGTCATGGTCCACTTTCTTTTATTGATGATACCAAATTGAAAAGGAGGAGCATGAAATGGTTTATACAATAACTCTGGTGCAAGTTGAAAAGAATGTGGTTGTTGTCACAACCACACCACACTTTCATTGTGCACAAAAAAATGGATACACGGAAGGGAAGTCCCCACGCACATGCTGAACAATGCAACCATGCAAACACAGTATCCACGCACTCTCTAATTTAGAGGCATAGGAAGGCATTTTGGTTCCTTTATGAGAACCAAAACCATGGAATATTCCCAAAGGTTGTACAGTCATGAAGATGAATTAATAGGGCTACATGTTGGCATCATAAATGGTGAGATAAATTCTAATGGATGAAGAGACATAAAGGAGTATGTGACTATGAGAAGTCTACAAAGAGAAATGTAGATCTATATGGAAGTTAATGAAGATATTATGAAAGCACGGGAGGATATACTTCAATGTATGAATATGATGCAAAGGCAAGAAAATAAATACTCTATGACAAAGAAAGAAACTAGTGCTAGACAAATGATAACATCTAGATCCAATAGAAAAAGGGATGAGCATGGGAATGAAATATAGTCATGGAGAATATGTAGGTGCCATTATTTCCTAGGGAAATATACTAGGAGAGATGAAATTTCAGGGCCAGGAAGCATCCGAGTTGTCTCCCCTTTAAGGAGGTATAGGAGAATTCCCGAGGGAGAAATCCTACAAGGTGAACTTAGAAAAATCAGGTCACCAACTTTTGATGGTGAGAACAGGACGGGAGAATAGGTTGATGCATAACTACTGGAAATGAAGAAATATTCCTAATTGTATGATTATCTCTCTATGGTAGAAGCAATAATTTCAACCTACCACTTGCAATGAAAGGAAATCATGTGGTGGGATAAACTTAAGCAAGCCAAGCACCTTGATGAGTAGAAGATCTCATAGAGGCAGTATAAAGAATATTTCCAAGAAAAATGTTCATCTCAGCATTACTATAAAAGGAATATGAAAGAGTTATTTGAAATCAAGCTGGGAAGCATGAAAATAGATGAACATGAGAAAAGATTCTTTAAATTACTGAAGTACGAGGAATTTATAAAGAATTAGAAGGTCAAAATATGAAGGTTTTTGAGTGGTTTACACTCTTTATACAATGAAAAGATACTATATGATAACCCCAATACTTTGGACGGATACATGAGAAGATGAAAGTGGAGGGAGGACAATATTCCAAAAGACTTGGGATGAAAATATGAAGGGTAACAAAGAGAAAAGAAAGAAAGTTTTTAAGCCACCCTTTTAAAAGAGAAACTCCCAAGCAAATCAATAGGGGCAATCAAACAAAAGTCAACACAAGACAACATATTTATTTGGGAAAAGTCCAAGGTATCATCCCATATAATGTTGGGGATGTGAGGTAAATCAATTGTATAAAGACTACCCTCACAAATGAGAAAAAATGAGGATTGTTCAAAACATTCAGGAGGCTGAAACAATTGAAGATATCAGAGGAAGCATGCCAAGGATTTATGTAGCATTGGAAAAAAAACAATAAGAGTAGCAGTCCCTTATGATTGAAGTGAAAGGTAAGATTTATATCCAACCGATATCCATTTTAATTGATTATGGAGCTATCCATAGTTACATAAACTCTAACATTGTCAAAAAAATTTACTTGCAAAGGAGTAAGCATAAAAAATATTGGTTAGCTCAGTTATCTGCATGGGCTAATAGAAAGATCAATGGGTTCGTTAAAGATTTTCTAATAGACATGAATGGATTCAACACAAATGTACATGTGAACATCATACCATTGGGTTCATATGATTTTCTAATTGGAATGGATTGGTTTTAAAAACACGATGCTATCCTAGATTGCTACAAGAAGGAAATTACTTATCTTGATGAGGGAGGGAAACAGAGAAATATTCAAGGAATTTCGAGAGTTGTAGTTGTCATTGAAATTTTATCCATGTAGCTGAAAAAGAGTTTGAGGAAGGGATGTCAAAAATTTTCATCGATATGGAAGAGGAAGCAAGAAATAAACGGGTAAGTATTGAAAACCATCAAGTCTTCATGGGTTTTGAACATGTTTTTTGGGAAACCACGAGATTTCCACCAAAGAGAGAGATTGATTTATCTATTTATTTGATGTTAGGATCTATCCCAATGTTGAAGAAAACTTAAAGAATGGGCACACCATAATTGAAAGAGTTGTAGATGTAGCTTGAATAGATGTTAAAGAAGGGGTATATTGGCCTGAGTATCTCACCTTGGGGAGACCCTAATATTCATTGGATCATTACATTATTTTTCGTCTATCTCAATCCTTTCAGAGTGGGAAAAATTGGAGGATTCATCTTCTAGGGACATTTTAGTAGCATGTCCTATTTTGCAAAATTGTGGTCGAGAACCTTCGAGAGCCATTTTGAGGCATAAAATGATGGTTTTGGGGGATATGCTATCCATAATTTTTGCACCACTCATTGACGATGTTCTACACTACACAGAGGTCAAAAGAAACTACACAGAGAGTGCCTCTTTATTTGTACTTGCATTGAATTTCTATACCGGAGAAAAGATAGCAGAGCAACCTCACTGTCTAGCTGGGTTTTCTCCCATATTGGGTTCCCTAGGTCATATCTTGTGTTTATTAGTATATGGTGTTTGTATTTATTTACGTTCTCTATTTTTCATACATTGTTTCAATAAGAAAACCAATAATCAAGAGTCTGATATCTAAAGGAAAAATAACCTTATAGTAAATATTTTAGTTATTTATTAGATATGTTGTGATGAATTGTTTTAGCAGAATATCCAAGTCAGTTTACAGATCATCCCAATTTATTTTAGTAAATAAGAAGGATGTAACCTTAAAGCTGTGTATTGATTTCAAACAGTTGAATAAGGTCACCATAAAGAACATATATCCTTTTCCAAGGATTGATGATTTATTTGATCAGTTGAAGGGTGCTAGGATATTTTCCAAGATTTATTTGAGATTATGTTATCATCAAGTAATGATAAAGGAAGAGTACATCAACAAGAGAACATTTAGAACAATATATCGGCATTATAAATTTAAAGTAGTGTCATTTGGGMTATCAAATGCCCAAGCAGTTTTCATGTGCCTGATGAATGGAGTGTTGAGGGTGTAGCTCGACAAGTTTGTGATTTTTTTTTTAGATGGTATTATCATATACTCAAGGAAAAAAGAAGAGCATGATCAACATTTGAGAAAGGTGCTTCAAGTTTTGAGAGAGCAAAAATTGTAAGCCAAACTAAGTAAGTACACATTTTATCAAAAGAATATCCATTACTTGGGACATATTATTTCAATAGATGTGATATTAGTTAATACTGAGAAAACAGAGGCCACTAAAGGATGGCCAACACAAAGAAATGTGGCATATGTCAGATCATTTATGGGTCTTTCCATGTATTACCAAATGTTCATAAAAGGATTGTCAAATATTGCAAGGCCAATCACTTATTTGCAAAAGAAGGGAGTTAAATTCGAATGGACGCCCAAGTGTGAAGAGAGATTTTGGTAGATGAAAGACATTTAAGGATTGAACTGATCTTGCAGATTGCAAATTTGGGAAAATATTTTGTGGTTGGAACTGATGCATGAAAGGAAGGGATCTATGGATTCCTCTCTTAAACAGATCATTTGGTATGCTATGAATCTTGAAAATTAATAGAGCATGAAATTAATTATGCTACACATGAGTTGGAATTAGAAGCCATTGTCCATGCATTTAAAATGTGGAGAAATTACATTATGGGGGGAATATTTGAGCTAAGTATTAAAAATTGTGACACAATAGGAGAAGGAAGGAGGCATTAGAGCCTATGCCCCATTAATGACAACTTCCTGAACTCCTAACATAGATTGAAGTTTGGAAAAATTCGCTTCTGTAAGAGACTTTGTGAAAATGTTTGCAACTTGATCTTCTGTAGGACAAAAGAGCACTTCAATAACTTGATCATGAATGAGCTTTCTGATGAAGTGCATGTGTATCTTGATGTGTTTGTTACGTTGATGTTGAACTGGGTCTTTGGCAAGCTTGATGACACTCTAATTGTCGCACCAAAGGCTAGTTGGATGTTGTTGCTGGAATCCAAACTCTGAAAGGATCTCTCGAAGCCAAAAGGCTTCCTAACTTGCATTTATCGTGGCTCGATACTCTGCTTCTGTTGAAGAAAGTGAAATAGCCTGTTGTTTCTTACAGGCCCAAGTGACACGTCCTAAACCAAGGCTCAAAACATAGCCTGTAGTAGACTTTTGATCATTAGAGTCATCGACCCAATCTAAATCAGTGAAACCAACCAATAAAGAAGTCCCCTCTGAACTGTAATGTATCCCGAACTGAACTGTACCATTGACATAGCGAAGTATCCTTTTAGCTTCTTTCCAATGGATTTCATGGGGTGTTTTCATATACCAGGAAACAATACCAAAAACAAAGGAAAGATCAGAACAGGTATAAGTCAAGTATAAGAGGCTACCGACTAACTGACAATACAGGGTGGCATCAACTTCGGGAGAAGTACAGGTGCAAGTAAGTTTGACTCCAGACTGGAAGGGAGAAGGGGTTTGTTTACAATCATCCATGTGAAAGTTATGAATAAGGTCACAGGCATACTTAGACTAGGAAAGAAAAATTCCTTCATTGGTTTGCAAAACTTAGAGTGAAAAAAACGTAAGTCTGTCATCTCAAATTTCTTCTTAAGGCTGGTTTTCACATGGTTTAAAAGTTTTGAGTCACTACCAGTAAGGATAAAGTCATCAACATAAAGGATAAGGATTATGATATGGATTCCTACTTTCTTGGTATAGACATTAGGATCGGAATGGCATCTAGAGAATCCAATGGAAATAAGAAAGTTGTCCATTTTGGCATACCAAGCTCTAGGAGCTCGCTTGAGACCATAAAGAGATTTCTTGAGGCAAAAAACAAGGATAGACTCATTTTGGACATAGCCAAGAGGTTGTTCCATGTAGATTTATTCTTGCAAATCTCTATGCAAGAAGGAGGATTTAACATCCATCCGATGGACCTCCCATTTATGTGAGGCAGCAAGGGCAAGAACAAGGTGGATGGAATTCATTTTGGCTACAGGGGAAAAGGTTTCATTATAGTCAATTCCTTCAACTTGGGAAAATCATTGGGCAACTAATCGAGCCTTGTGTCTTTCAACAATACCATCTGATGCATACTTATTTTTATAGACCCATTTGCACCTAACAATTTTTATTCCTTTTGAAAGAGGTACAAGATCCCAAGTATCGTTTTCCATTAAAGAAAAATACTCTTCATTCATTTCTATATCCCAATTTGGATGACCTGAAGCTTCTTCAAATGTCTCTAGATCATGAGTTTATGAAAATTGATCCAAAAGAGAAGAGKCTCACTGGAACTATGAACRTGTTCGACACTGATATGAAGGATCCCGACAAGATCATCGGTTGCTTCTCGTGTTGAACATACCCATCTAGCAAGCGGTAGAGCTGGTGTTGGTTCAGGTTCAAAGGACTCATCTGGAGGAGGGTGAGAAAGCGGAGGTGGATTTTCATCATCACTGTCATCATCTGAAGAAGAAACTAGATCAAAAGAAGGCACAAATGTCGAAGATGGCTCGTAGGCCGAAGAAGGCACAACCGCCGAATTAGGCTCGCAGGCCAAGAGATTTTCATCAAATTTAACATCTCTTCTAATAATAATTTCATTACAATGTGATTGAAGAAGTTTGTAACCTTTGACATCTTCACAATAACCAACAAATCTACACTTCTCACTTTTAGGCCGCAATGCTTTTCTTTTCTCATCAGGAATGTGAGCCCATGTTATACTGCCAAATACACAGAAGTGACTTACATCTGGTTTAATTTTAGTCCAAGCTTTTTTCGGTGTTATATTTTTAAGAGCTTGTGTGGGAGTGTGATTTACTATGTAATTTGCATAGTTGATGGCTTCCGCCCAATAATTTAGACTTAATCCCTTAGATTGGATCATACAATTAGCCATTTCTTTTAATGTGTGGTTCTTTCTCTCAGCAACACCATTTTGTTGTGGTGTATATGGAGCAGTGTGTTGCATTTGGATTCCCTGTGTAGTGTAGTAACTTGTAAAATTATTGTTCACATATTCGCCTCCATTATCTGTTCTTAACCTTTGAATTTGATGTCTAGATTACTTTTCTACAAGGGCCTTGTAGGCCAAAAACTTGTCAAAAACTTATCTCTTAATTTTTAAGAAGTAAACCCAAGTACATCTGGAAAAGTCATCAATGAAATTTAAGAAACATTTGCACCCATAAAAAGAAGGAGAAGAAAGTGGACCACATAAATCACTGTGAACAAGCCGCAAAGAACTCGAGGCATGCCAAGAGGCTCATTTGTCAAAATTGTCCAGATGATGTTTGTTGAGAATAGAACTGACAGAAACACCATCTTTGCATGAAACAATAGGAAGACCATTCACCATTCATTGATTACATAGTTGCTGAAATGAGTGATAATTTAGATGACCAAACCACTCATGCCATAGTTTGCTCAAGTCATTGCTATGAACAACAAAAACTGATGAAAAAAATGATGACCCAAAGTTGTCAAATTTGTACAACATGGTAATATCATCAGCAATTCTAGTTGCAATAACATGCTTAGGATATTTTAGATCCTTGATTACAACTTGGTGAGATGAAAACTCTACGGTTATACCTTTAGATCTGACTGTAATGGTCGTATCTTGGGCAAACGAAAACCTTTCTGAGTGAAAAGAAAATTATTCCTGAATTAAATGTGTTCTTTGGATGCATTGGAACAATCCTCTTAGCCGAGAAATGTATGGAAATAAAAAAAAATCGAGATGAGGAAACTCAGCTTCACAATCTCGATCTACAACAGGAGCGGGTCATCAAACAAGCTTTGATACCATGTTTGACAACACAAGTATTTCAACAGAGGATGAAAACCTTCAGTAACCAATCACATAACCATATCAAAGATCAACACACCTATGTTTTCGCGTGGTAAAACCCCTACGGGGAAACATCCATAGCCCCAACCAACGCGACCACTTGGAGCAGTTTATTAATGCAAAAGAAAAATATTACAGAGAGATTTTACAAGAGAGTTTCTCACAATCGATCATCAGAAAATGAACCTCCATTTTCTTTAAATAGAGATCATGTACCAATCGGGTGTTAAGATACAAATCAATGGTCGTTAAGATCGAGGAGAGTATGAATCGTCAGATCACTCTATGTCGGGAACATATTGTGACCGTTTGATTTCCTAACTACAAATGAATACTAATGCATACTAAAGAAACACACTAAGAAACACACTTTTACCTAGAAACACATTATACCAAGTAGATCTTAACTAACTCCTAAGTGTCTAAATATCCTAACACTTGATATTTATATGTTTTGTTTTAATGTGGTAGGATGGATTCTTAGCCAAGTGAAAATAACTTTGACTATCAGAAAGTAACTTTACTTTTTCCTGCATCCTTTCGAACTCACTAAACAAACCTTTCAAAAAAACTCCCTCTTTGCAAGCATGTGAAGCAACTACATATTTTCCTTCTGTAGTGGATAAAGGAACAATGTTCTACAGCTTTGACATCCAACTAATAGCTCTAGCTGTAAGAGTAAAGACATACCCTGAAGTCGAACTTCTCTTGTCCAAATCACCTGCAAAATTAGAATCCATATATCCATAGACTAACTCACGACCACTGTCATAGGTGATACAATAATCACTTCCGCCCCTCAGATACTGAAGCACCCATTTCACTACTTCACAATGCTCTTTACTGGATTTGACATACACCTGCTGAAAAGCCCAACTTCATGTGTAATGTCTGGCCTTGTACTGACCATCACATACATTAGACTTCCTACTTCATTAACATATGGTATTCGAGACATATATTCCTTTTCTTCTTTTGTGCTAGGACATAAAATTGAAGAAAACTGAAATGGGAATCCAAAGGGACTGAAACTGGTTTCCAATCATTCATACCAAAACTCAAAATTATATTCTCAACATACTTTTGTTGTGACAACCAAATCTTACCATTCCTCCTGTCTCTGAATATCTCCATTCCCAAAATCTTCTTTGCTTCTCCTAGATCTTTCATATCGAACGTCCTAGCCATCTGAGCCTTTAACCTGCTGATCTTAGTTATGATTTTTCTTGCTAAAAGCATATCATCAACATACAATACTAAGATAATGAATATGCCATTATTCAATTAGTTAAAGTAGACACAATGATCATAATCACTCCTTGTATAATTTTGTCTCACCATAAAAGAGTCAAATTTATTGTAGCATTGTCTAGGAAACTACCTTAGACCATACAATGATTTCTTGAGCCTGCAAACAAATTTCTTGTTGCGATTCTGAACGAACCCTTTAGTTTGTTCCATGTAAATTTCCTTATCCAAATCTCCATGTAATAAAGAAGTCTTAACATCTAGTTGCTCCAACTCCAAATCAAGCAATGCAACTAATGCTAACACAATTCGAATTGAAACAAACTTAACAACTGGTGAAAAAATCTCATGAAATTCAACACCTTCTTTCTGAGAATATCCTTTCGCAACCAGCCTTTCTTTGTACCTTTCCACTTTATCATCAACACCCTTCTTCAACTTGTAGACCCACTTGCAACCTACTGTTTTTCTGTCTCTTGGAATTTCTACCAGGTCCCATGTGGTGTTCCTCTCTAATGCCTTCATTTCATGCTTCATTGGTTCTTTCCATTTATCACTGTTAGAACCCTTCACAGCTGCCTGATAGAACGAAGGTTCATCATCATTAGTACTTAAAGTAACTGACAAAACAAAATCATCATACCTTCTTGGAGGATTTCTGACCCATGTAGACCTCCTTATGGAAGTTTGTGGCTCATCCACATTATGTTGAATTTTATCATCAATCATGTCTTCCTCTGTAGGAAACTCTTCATGAACATCTTCCGAAACTTGTTCATGTTTGCTTTCACCTGTATTTGAACTGGTTTCAAACTAAATCTGTTGATACTTAGGTAGTTCTTCATGTTTCATTTGAACATCTACAACTGATTTGATGAGAGATGATTCATCAAATATTACATCTCTTCTAATGGTGATCTTGTGGGCATTAGGATCCCACAACCTGTACCCCTTAATACCATTATCATTTCCAACAAAGATAATCCTTTTTTTTATTTTGGATCTAATTTAGAATGCTGATGTTTTGGAATTAGATTATAGGCTTCACAACCAAAACAATTAAGATTAGAATAATTATAAGGATGACCTGTCCATACCTCTTCTGGAATTTTGAACTCTATTGTTGTTGATGGTGATAGATTCACCAGATAACAAGTTGTATTCATTGCTTTTGCCCACATTTCCTGCTGCAAGTTAGCATTACTAAGCATACTCCTTGCTCTCTCTAGAAGAGTCATGTTCATGCGTTAAACAACTCCATTATGTTGAGGAGTATAGGAAGTGGTTTTATGCCTATTGATCCCAAACTCCTTACAATAGTTCTCAAATTCCATTGACGTAAATTCACCACCATTATTAGTTCTTAAACATTTAATGGACATACCAGTGATCTTTTCCACTAAATCTCTAAATTGCTTGAAAAATGTAAATACATCATCTTTACTCTTTAACATATAGATCCACACCTTCATAGAGAAATCGTTTATAAAAGTAACAAAATATGACGATCCTCCATACGAAATAGTAGGTGGTGGACCCCAAACATCAGAATTAATATAATCAAGGATTCCTTTACTCGTGTGTCTTCCAGTTTTAAATATTTGCCTATTCTGTTTTCCATAAATACAGTGCTGGCAGAAATTGAACTTTTTATACTTTAGACTAGGAAGTAACTTCCGATCAGATAATACCTTTAATCCTTGTTCGCTCATATGACCCAACCGTTGATGCCACAGTCAAACATAATCACTATCATTCTCATATACTGTTGTCGCATGATCTGAGTTAGTTCTTCCTTCTAACAGAAATAAGTTACCCACCTTATTCAATTTCATAACTAGTAGGATTCCTTTGTAGACCTTCATAACTCCACCTTGAAAAATACTCTTATATCCTCCAGTATCTAAGACTCCCAAAGAAATTAGGTTCTTCCTAAGCTCAGGTACATGTATCACATCAGTTAGTATTTTAACATTTCCATCAATGATCTTAATTCGAATGCTACCAATTCCCATGATCCAGGTGGATATCGGTGGCCACCCACCTTCTCCAACTGGCCCAAAACATTTTTCTGGCAATTTTGGTAATTTACTATTTTTAGCAGTTTTTTCTGATCCTGAACTTCCGGGGCCATTTTGAGGCCCTAAATGATGTTTTTTTGGGTATGTTTCTCTAGAAAAATTGCATCTAACGATGCTATTTTGTCCTAAGCATTGTAGGCCTCGAATATATCTTTCCAATGAGCTATCATATGCCGAAAACGGAGATCGTATGAAAAAGTTACGACCCAGGGAAGTTGATGCACCAACTTACCCAAACAGGGCCCACATGAATTTTGGCGCTTCATCTCCTAGGGTTAGGTTTTTGGATGTCTAGGACTTTTGACATTCCTGTCTATTGTAAAAGGGCCTTCCGAGTCTCATTGTAATCATCTTCTTGTGAATGCGAGTAGTCGTCACATCTCTTCTCAGAGATAAGCTGCCACCATTATAGCAAGTCTTTCACTCTGTATTTTTACAGTCTCTGTACATTTCTCTGATTAATAGAAATTGTGTATTACTGTATATCTGTGTTTATGGTTGCATCTCCGATACAGTTCTGTTATATTATTGAATATCTATGATATCTCTGTGCATTTCTTTATTATATCTCCGATCTCATTTCGTGCCGAAAATAATCTGGATCAGTGGTATCAGAGCAGGCTGCTCTTGATCATTTTCAGTGCATGTCCCCGATGAGGTCTGAGTATAGAAAGTTCAGTCTCGATATTGCCTCTCTTGAGGAAAATTGCTCTCGCACACCCAAGAAACCCTTAATGGCGGAAGAAAAGAAAAACGACGGAGCAGACGATCCTATTAGTCTATTGGTTGAGCAAGCTCTCACGTGACAGAGGGAAGAAATGATGGAGAATTTTCCCACATCCTTCAACACCTGCCGATAGCATCAGGCGCATCTTCATCAAGCGACCACTTTGGAGGCACCTCACCTTTCAAGGTACAGGTTAATTTTGATATTTCCATATTTGAAGGTCAAATAGATGCAGATGCCCTAGATAAATGGTTAAATCTGCTAGAAGGTTATTTCTTTGTTCATAATTTTTCAGACAAGGAAAAGATCACCTTCGCACTCCTTAAGGCTCTCCCCCATTTCAAACATTGGTGGGAAACTTACTGGGAGTAGAGTTCCACAAAGGATTCTGGAATATATGGGGCCGAGCCCACTTGGTATTTTTTTGTGGATGCGGTAAAGGAACAATACTACCCTGTTGGCAACTATGAGGACCAATACATGAGATGGACCACACTGTGGAAAGAGAGGGGCCAATCAGTTCTGGAGTTCACCAATAGCTTCCATACCTTGCGCACCAAGCTGGGTATCAAAGACTCCGAACGACATTTGGTTTTGAAATACCATGGGGCTCTACACAGATACATCCAAACTGAAATGGATTTTCTAGACATCTCATCACTCGGTGCTGCCTATCGATATGCTGTTAAAATCAAGCAGAAATTTAAGCACCAGAACAAACGAGAGTTCGGGTCTGCAAATCCCCAACAACCAAAGTATGATAAAAACATCCCTAATAAACAGTCTCCCAAAAACTAGTCCAATCCACAAGAAAAGAAGGGTCACGGGAAGACAAAGAAGGACACTGGAAAATGGTGTGATTTCCACAAAATCCCCTGGCACAACACCGATGAATGTCGCTCAAAATAGTCATTGGTGGTCGGGATCAAAGATAAGGAGCTGAACCCTAATTCAGAATTTGATTATGAAAATAATGGGAAAAGACAGATCATCGACGCAGATCCCACTGCTATTGTCGTGACTGTAGCAATTCAACCAGAAGAACCAACAGATCCTGAAGAGGGGGAGCGCCTTTTTCATTCACAAATGTGGGTGAAGGGGACCCTGCTGCATTTTATTATTGATAGCAGAAGCCAAAAGAACCTCATCTCAGCAGATGTCCTCAAACAGTTGGGATTGTCGACAACACCACACTCGCAACCATACGACATCGGGTGGCTTCGCCAAGGAAGAAATCTTCGTGTCAACCAGCAGTGTCGATTGTCATACGGTATCCAACCCTTAAAGGATGAGGTATTATGTGATGTTGCCCCACTGGATGTCTGTTATGTTCTCTTGGGCCAACCATATATGTGGAAACACCATGCTATCTATGAGTCTCGACCCCGTAGTGTCATTATTACTCTTGGGGATCATCTCTAAAGGATACCATAGGTAGTTCCAACTACTGCCCCACCTAAATAGTGCTACAAGGTAGTATCTCATACTACAAAATTCATCTTCTCCACAATCTGTTCAAAGGGTGAGCAGAAGGATACTGCAACCAACACAGCTTTGGCCCAAGCACCTTCTATCCAACAGAAGCAGGTCTACAAGGTTGTAGCAAAGCACGAAGATTCCTTCTGCACACATTCATCTAAAATAGCCAGACTGGTTAAAAAGGTCCAAACCTTCCAGCCAAAGTTTTGTGATAGCCTTCAACAAGCTAATCAATGCCACTTCTCCAGCAAGGCAAGCAGATCACCAAGATTCAGATTCAACAATCGCTTTCCCCTCTCCCCCGGGAACTCAATCCAATGGAGACCATTGCTTCCTAAGGATGGAGGATTGATCCAGGTGGATATCGGTGGCCACCCACCTTCTCCGATTGGCCCAAAAAATGTTTTTGACAATTTTGGTAATTTACTATTTTTAGCAGTTTTTTTGGGTCTTGAACTTTCGGGGCCATTTTGAGGCCCTAAACGATGTTTTTTTGGGTATGTTTCTCTAGAAAAATATCATATAATGATGCTATTTTTTATTGAGTGTTGTAGGCCTCAGATAGATCTTTCCAACGAGCTATCATACGCCTAAAACGAAGATCGTATACAAAAGTTACGATCCCGAGAAGTTGATGCACCAACTTACCCAAATGGGGCCCACATGACTTTTGGCGCTTCATCTCCTAGGGTTAGGTTTTTGGATGTCTAGGACTTTTGGCATTCCTGACTATTATAAAAGGGCCTTCCGAGTCTCATTGTAATCATCTTCTTGCGAATGCGAGTAGCCGTCACATCTCTTCTCAGAGATAAGATGCCACCATTCTAGCGAGTCTTTCACTCTGTATTTTTACAGTCTCTGTACATTTCTTTGATTAATAGAAATTGTGTATTACTATATATCTATGTTTATGGTTTCATCTCTGATACAGTTTTGTTATATTATTGAATATCTACGATATCTCTGTGCATTTATTTATTATATCTCCGATCTCATTTCGTGCCGAAAATAATCCGGATCATCCCACAACTTTACACGAGATATCATTTCCCATGTAAATTATTCCATCATCTATAGACTGGTAAGTAATAAACTAGCCTCCATGAATACACATGTGATTTGAAGCACCAGAATCTATAACCATTGTTGATCATGACATGAACCAATACTAATTGATAAAACTTCATCAGTCATACCTGAACCTGTTGTTGAACTTGTTTCAGTTGCATTTGCTTCCTTCGTCTCTTTTCGAGAGTCTTCTTTGGAGGCTTTTTTTCGCTTCCAACTATAATGTACCCAAAATTTGCCAATAAAATAAAATAAAATTAATTAGGGTCATTAAAGTTTTTCATTCGTCTTCAATACCTTTCAGGCATTCCTTAACTATACTACAAAATAATTCTATTACTTATTTTGTCTTCCACAATTTACACTTACCATTTCCTTGACATAGGTGCAAGTTAAAAATACAAGAATATCTCAATCCTATTCTCCAAAAGAGGGTGAAAGGGTAGCTTAATAACTAAACCCTTATATTCACCTTGGTAATTCCATTCTATTCGCACAAAAATACCATAGGGCATACTATGTGATCACATAATACATGTAATGACCCCTAGGATCAATGTATTGTTCAATCCATAGGTCGTATGTGCAATGTCTCTTTTATACATAGTTATTTAATACGTAGTAATTTATAACATGGTGCCAGTACGTATAAGCGTTAATGCTCTGAATGGTTGTGACTATATGGTAGGTACAAGCGGTTTTGTTTCTTGATGTTAAATGCTCCCATGATAACCAACTTTGGCACAAGTGATAATGAATCCGATAGGTAAGAGTAACCCATAACTAGATGAGCAGGAAAGACTAATTGTAACCATAAACAGATTGTCATCACACTCACCATAACTATTGATAAGAGATCTGCAGAGGTAATAATGTCATGACTTAAATAAACCCTTCCTGCGACATTTATGGTGTCATGTAGCATACTCATTTGGGCCATCGCTCGACCACCATGCCCATTGTGTTTCTGCCACCTCACTCTATTCACATGGCCTAGGTACAGTTCGTAACTATCACCATTAATATGCTTGAAGGATGGTTTTCTAAGGCTATTGTTTCATTCTTCTCACTTGGCTCTGTGTATTTTCAAAATGTTGCAACGCTAACAATCATGATGTTAAACTCAGTGGCATGGACAAAATCTTGGAGTTGGGATCGATTTGGGTGGGATGGAACTAGGAGGCACTCACCAGTTGGATACCACCATATACGAGGTAAGTAACTTCTCAGTGGTTTTATCTGGACTCTCTGTGTTTCAAAAAAATCATCATGCGCACCAGTAACCCTCTAATTCATATGAGTTCTACTGGTCCTGACTTCCGTGTTCTGAGATATCATTTTAAAGGTTAGTATTATACTCGACAATGATTACGGTTTTATCGTGTCTCCACTTTTAATCTTTGTATAAGTTTTCTAAACCTTTATACCTTGCGAAAAACATTTTCTTTGTGAAAAATCCCATAGGAAGTCCTGAACTATAATAATGTTGAAGCAAGCTAGAATGTCCACACAGTGGAGGAGATAGTTCGGTCATATATAATGTTGGGTTTAGTGAACCTTTGGTTTCTTGTTCTATGTTATTAGTGTTTATAAAACCCGATATAGATGTGAATTTGTTGCCTGAGTTTTTTAGAGGTCTCTCTGCTTTGGCATAACTCTTTGTTTGTTTCGTTATTTGGATGTGTGTATCATGGTTTTCTTGGGTTTTCACATCCTATATAGGAATTGGGTTTTCTTCTATGTGAAAATGATTTTCCCTATGCGGTGTAAGTTTACGATTTCGTTCCTTTGAGTTTTAAATTAACAGTTATGAAGAGTATATATAACTCTTGTGCCTATGTTTAAGTCTTCCAAATTAAAATCTCTTGATTATGATAATATACCATGCATTGCTTGCCGTGATTCAATTTTGTTTCAAAAGAGCACGGAATAAGTTTTTAGGATTATCCACTACGTGTACAAGGAGTTCCTTTTTCCTGAAATAATCTTTTAGCATCTGGACTGTAACTTTCTTATTTGTTGTAACATCCCCGACCCTCCACCAAACTGGGTAATGCTACCATGTGGAATATACGCTTATATATATAACATGCATTTTAATGAATTAAAACACTTAACACAAAGTAATCACATAATTATTTCTACCATACACAACCAATGAAACTAACATTAATTCATATATGCAACGGAATACATGATAACATTCAAGCATCACAAAACATGCATAAAATAGATAATTAAGCACAATAATGATACTTAGATTTTAGCTAGATTAAATACACCAACTACGTGCAGACCTTCCACAAACCTCCTAGCCTTATACCATGTTGCTCATCACTCTCAGCAGTAGGTCACCCCTGAGATGATACTAAACTCCACCAGGAAAGGAAATTTTGGGCTTGGCAAGGACAACAAAGAAGTTGCACAAAGAAACATGAAGGATATTTTATCCCAGGGGCCACTTACACCCACAACACACAGAACCTCATTCCCCACACACGTGCTCCACCCCAGGAGGATACACCTTCACTAGTACAAGTCCATCAGCTAGTACACCTCCCTTACCTTGGGCTTCAGCAATAAGCTGGACCAGAAGTCTCAGAGTACTGTGGCCGCTACGGGACTCCCTTCCAGGAGAAATCACTTCTCAGCAAACTCTCTCACCTGGGAGAGCTGCTCACAGGTCCGATAACCAATATTTTCAACCAGTCTTCAACTCTTCTACAGTCGAGTACGGATGACAGTAACAACAACAACAACAGGGAAAAATGAGTATGGACACCCAACAAGACAACAATCAAACACTAGGACATATCAAGGCTCAGTAAGAAAGAATCGATGGTAGCAAGCCACACTCAGTCTAGGAACTGCGTGGCCGCAACAACCAACAGTTGTGAGACAACCCATCTCTCCACAGAAGCCAACAACTCAAAATGGTTTAGGTACAAAATTAGCTATTTGGGTGTAGACAGAACGGGTTCACGGAATCACACATGTTATCTTTTCGTTCTCCTTTTCAGAGATGTGTGGCTATCCGAGATTGACCACCTAGGTCTCAGGTTCATATGGAGTATGGGAGAAAGGCCTCACGAAAGCATGTGGAGGATGGCCGAATGACCAACGAACTACCAACACGATTGACTCACAGGGTTATTGGTTCCAAAGATCTATGATGGATGCCCTGGTTAATAGTTAGACAATGGGTCGAGAATAGCAAGCCCCCCCCCACAACAGAGCTAGCACTTTATCTTTTAATTTCATGAGGCCAGGTCGAAACTTGTCTTCCTGGAGCTACATGCACTCCATTTGTCCTACATCCCCAGCCACCAGGAACTTAGGATAACAAAACATAATATGTCCACCTTAGGTTTTAAGAAATAATATTAAAATATTATTCCTCTAGAGGTAAGCCCCCTAGCTTATCCCCTAGGCCCAAATACTTAGCCCCCCTTCCTTACCCAACCTAGTGGAGCTTAGTCCCCCATAACTCTTCTTTGTGGTCGGTCTACACACAGAAGTGTTTATATTTTTATTAATGATCTGCATAATTAAATATACAAACAAAATATCAGGCTCCTGGCATAATCATCACATAAGCCTCCTAGCTTATTATAACTTAGCTCACCATCCTAACAAACATGTTTACAATTCATATTTACAATTGGGGCTCTACCAGGGGATATTACAATCCCCTCCCCTTATTTTTGGACTGTCCTTAGTGCAACTTGTTTATACATATATAATTCAAAAATTCTTCAAAAATCTCCAAGCTTTAGCTATTGGAATCCCATTATCCATCTTTACTTTCAAGCACCAATTCCGGTATCCATGCTACACTGAAAATCAATTTCTCTATTCCCTAGATTTTCTTCAGGAAATCATTGAGCTCATTGTTCCTTATTACATGCTTCAATTAAACCTCATTGAAAGCACTGAATGGTTTTATATCCATGATGTTCCATCCATTGATAAAATATCAGAATGTTATGACTCCACAGACTTAAACACTCTTACCATACCCCTAATCATTCGGAAGAAACACTAGAACATACATGCAATATATATACATGCAATTCTAATAACATTATAACTTGTATACGAATTACGAGATACACATCATACACTGAATAGAGAATTGATACTTATATTTTGATTAAGAAGACTTCCATATCAACATGGTCTAGGCCAATCTACCAAACCCCAACAACATTCCAACCCACGGTCTCTCTTCCCCGCATGCCTATCCCACCCTAGGAGTGTGCACCTTCACTTTCACACAGTTCGTTGGTTGTTACACCTCCCTTTCCTTGGGCTTCAGCAACAGGCCAGACTGTAAGTCTCAGAGCATCGTGGTTCGAGGAGTTCCAACTGCCCTCAGAGGTCTCCAATCAACATCTTGTCGAGCTACTCTTTGTAATCAACATCATCTCATTTTCATCACCCACATGCAGTTATCATGAGAAAACATAAAATAATTCATTTAGGAACTCCAATTAGTTCAAAAGAGAATTCAATTTTTATTTTTTTTTCCCAAAATAGGAATTCCATTTCATAATTCTTCTTGGTTGTTGCCAAATTATGAATGAAACCATCCTTGTGGTTTTCCACAAGCACCAAACTGCATACCATTTTTCCTGTAATGCTTCCTCTTGCATACATCCAACAAATTGTCAGTATTTTTTGTACATCATAATTCAACATGTAAAACACCTTATGCAATGATCTTAGAATTTCCTGCACCTAGAAATTCAATCACAGTTACCAAACAATTTAACCAAATAGGACTCATCATTCTATGCATATTCATGTTCATAATTAATAACAGAAAGTTTATTATTTCAATTTTTTGAACATAAAATTTTCTGTAGTCTCTATTCCTGTGACTACCTGGCTTTCAACTTTCCTATTGCAATGTTTAACAGTTTCTGAAATGTTCTCAACTTCATGAGTTAGGAACATTTTAGCCATTAGTATAATTATTTCCATGCCAAAACAATATATGCATGTACTTACAAAACGCATTCAGCAAAGTGCATTTAAGTATACAATTCCATCATGTATGAGTGCAACTCTGCTCCTACTAGACATGAGTACAACTATCAATGCCTATTTATTCAGTGCACCCTTTTATTGATTTACATAATTCTCTTTATCTCAGTCATGTATCTCACCATCCATGAGTTGGAATTCTAGCCAATGTGTTGACACATTCTCCACACACTTCTTATTGTCTTCCCAATTAATTGGATGCCTTCCTTTTTGACCCGAACACTACACCAAGAATATAATTTTGTGGTGTACATTAGTGTTAGAAAAAAGGTTGTAGTCCAAGTTTTATTTAAAGGTAGGAAACTTTTAGTACACGTGTGGCTCATAACATTTTCATATATGTACCTTGCCATATCCAATCATGTCCTGGTCTCATAAATGACTATATTACTGGCATTCATTCTTATAAGAATTTCTTATCTTTTAATTTTCTTTGAGTATCACCCCATAACCAAATTAACATGACATTCTACTATGTCAGCGTGTGCATTCAGAAGTTAAAAATCTTTGAATTAATACAAGCCTCTAGATTTTACCACTTCTAGTGGTATGCATTCAATAATATAATCATGTGATTTTATATAATGACTCTCACTGAGGAAATTCTTACCTAAATTTCCTTTCATCAATTATGCAAAAAGAGTAATAAAACTCATACCTGCACAACTACCATTAATAAATTTTATACTACCTGGAAGTCTGATGGAAGTAGAAGCTTTCATGCTTCTTTTATCAAACTTATAACCAACACTTCATCTCTTTGTTGCTTCCTTCCTTATGCAACAAAATCACCAAGAAAACTTGCAACATGCAATCATTCTTTCCTCTCGATGAACCAACAAGCCCTAACATACTTGCTACCACAGAAATTGCGACAACTTCTTTGTCCATATAAATTTTTTTCTTGTTCATCCCATAAGTATTCAATTCTTCCTTGATTCCTAAATCTCCTTGTGCTCTCACTGTGATCATTGTGCATGAATATTCTTTCCCAGAACACTTTCGACGCAGTGCCCCCACCTCAGCGGGGTCTGTTGACCTCCCGGTCAAAGGATATTTCAATATTTTGAGTCGAACCGAATCTTCGGGCTCGTGATTGAACCCAAAACAATTAAACACAGTTCCCATTTTGTTTTGTGTGTAGGTCCTGACAGACCCACAGGCTATTCCTGTGCACTTCCAAAACTCCAAGTTTCAGGTGCTAGCCCCTTTTTCATTAGCCCTTTCCTTCATAAGACCGTGGGTTATGACCTCGTGGAAAACTATGATTGTAGGTGTGGGAAAGAGTGGTTTTAGGCCAACCCACTTTTCTCCCCGCAATTCACCTCCAGCTGCCATGTAGCACTTTGTTAAAACTATGGTATAAATTGCAGCCCGCTCTCAGATTTTTAACATCCAAGGAAGTTCTGGCCCCATAATCCATCTCTTTCGTCAATCTCCAATCCCTTGGAAATGATCTGTGATCAATGAATGTTATTTATCCTTCTGTTTCTACTTTATTTCCTCCTTCCACACGGGATCCCAGATCTACACAATCTATCGACACGTAGCTTCCTTCCCAAGTCAACGACTACGGTTGATTCCGTCTCTCTGGCCCTTGGGAGTTTCAACTCTCAACTATTTTATTTTCCCCGTATGACAATCTTCCGGAGTGGAAGATATATTGACACATTTCCCGAACACTCAAACGGTTCTGATGAAATTTGGCTCTTCGACCTTCGAGAGTTCACACGTCTCCACACACACAATTCTCCAGAGTTAATTTCCCCAGAGTGACAGATTTTCTACCATGCGTCCCCTCCAAATAAATGGCCTTAATTATCTTTGGGACTTCGACCCTTTCTGACCAAGACCAGATCAACAATCCTCGCTTCTCCCCACATTCGATCTAGCGGCTGTTGTCGTTCCTCCTCTCGAGATTTTGACTTCTTCCTCCTTGGAATATTTTGTCAGTGTTCAAATGCTACGGCCTTTGACCTTTCTCCTGCAAGTCCACCTCTTGGATCTCGTCTTCTCTCTCGTAAGCATTATCTCTTATGAGATTTTCGATTTACTCAGTCTTCTAAGGGTCTAGACCCTTCTATTTCCTTTCAAAGGAAAACTTTGTGCCCTCCTGGCAACCTTCTTCTCAAAGCACACCTTGCTGAGCATTTTCAATAGAGTGGTCAACAACTGTGTGAATATATTCCTTTGATAATCTTCTCCCTAAACTCGAGAAAGAGTTCTCTCTGTGCACACTTGAACTCGCTCGATGCCCGCTGTTAGGACCCAAAAATGCCCCTTTTTCACTTTACCTTTTTCTCATTCAACCTTATCATTTCTATGCTAAAATGCTTAATATCCTGTTTGCTAAGACCTTTTCCCCAAGGTATGAATTATTGATCTTTCTTTTGTATTCTTATTTACTTAACATGTTTGATTGGTAGAGTTTCTCATATTTTACCCATGAATTCTCAACTAATAATCAAAATGTGTAGATTAAATAAAAACAACCAAGTCTTGAAGAAATAACAATGTTGTTACACCAGCTGTTACAGTTGTGCACCCGTTTTGCATGGTGTTGCACGAATACATCAATCACGCACCTTTTTTGGAAGATGTTACACCTACTACAACAGACTCCCATTGATCCTGGAAGATGGTATATCATTCAAATCCATATCGTGAAGACATATCCTCAAGGTTGTCACACGTTTTGAAGACAGATCCTCAAGGTTGTTACATGTTTTGGCTCGCACTAGTGATCAAGATTATTTCCAGATTTTTTGAAGATGGCAGATCTTTTATATCATACGAACAACTTGAGATTATTCGATTCTCAAGGTTGTTCTGAGTCTGTTTCAACTGAATGTCTCTGTCTTTAAATAACAAAGCTTTTGTAATCATTAGGGTGAAAAAGATTAACTATGGAATAGAGAGCAAAGTGAAGCATTTTTGTATCTGAACATTTTGGTGATTTAATAAAGAAAGTGATTTGAGTTTCTCCAACCTACTGTAGTCTTTTCGAGTGGATTCAGTGAGAAGGAAAGGGCCCACCTTCCTCATAGACTCCCCTCTATTTTGAGTTTTAGATTAACTGCTTTGATTTGGATGATTTATCTGTTTATCATTTCTAGAATAAATTTATTGTTACAGTTCAATCTCTTTCTAGTAAATGCGCATCAATGTGTCTTATGAGAGTTAGAGTCAATTAGTGAATACTGTTGGAGAATTGCTTTCACTTTTCTTCATTAGATTAAATATTTGTTTTCAAGCATAAGGAAATAAAAGTGTGAATTCCCTTTCTGCAATTAAGTAGACTTCCTTTCAACAATTAGCACAAAACTTCCTTCGACAAGAGTAAAATAGAAAATTAGAATATATTATATAATTCAAGATTCTTATACACTCATCAAATTAGATTTCAATTATGTAAGTGTTATTTCAATTCTGTAGAACTCTAGCTGTGTCAACAACTTGTGTTAGTGTTCAACTTTTCAACTCTATTTCTTTTAGTGTTAATTTGCCTTACTGCAATTGATTAGTGTTTTCTTTCATAATCTACAATAGATTGGGCACACTTATCTTGCATTAAGAAAACTTCCCTGGGTTTGAAAATTCATATTGAACACCTTAATTACCTATTTATTTAGACAACTAAAGTGCCCAACATTTTTGCACCGTTGTTGGGGAAGATAATTATAGATTCTTGTAATCACATTAGTTTTCTTTTCTTAGGAATGAGTAGTCTACATGAATCGAGGAACAAGAGGACGTATCCCCAAAAATACTAACCCTACAGGTACCAGAGGACGTGGTGGAAGGAATCCTGCATCGGGAAGGCCAACCTTTTTTGATGATATTATAGCCAAAGCAGATTCTTCTTCGGGATCTATCTTTCACCCTTCAAATCCTCCAAGAAGACATATTCCTCAGACAACAGAACTACCCCATTTTGAAACATCATTTTCATCAGGGGTTGAAGATGAAGATTTGTCACCAACAAATTAGCACGCAACACTGGAGAATATTGAAGATCAAGAAAGTGTAGATTGGAAATAGGGAAAAGCCAGAAGAAGTTGTTTATCAGATCAACAGACAGATAGTCGCTAAAGAGGAGTGGGACACCTTCCATATTGAGTGGAGAGAAAGAGAACGTAAGGAAAATCAAGGAGATAATGGAGAAGAGCTCCATCGTGAGGATCTAGTGAACAATGAAGATCATGTAAATGATGAAAATATTATATCTACCCCAGTCTTTCCTATTACTAATATTCCTACACGAGGGATGGATCCTATGAATAACATACCTCTCTCAGCCCTGCCAAATTTCCATGGATTATCTACTGAGGATCCCAATGAGTTTCTGTTTGAATTTGATATTCTGTGTAGAAGCTATGACTACACTACCACTATGCAAAACCTTAAATTTTTTCCAGCTACATTGAAGGGTAATGCGTTAAGATGGTTCATGAGCCTTGGAGGAGAGAATATTTCAACATGGGGACACATGAGGCAGTTTTTCCTAAACAAATACCAAGACTACTGCCGAACGAGGGAACAAAGAGAGTAACTGTTTAAGATGTCTCAGAAGGAGGATGAGACCCTTAAATATTTTGTGGAGTGACTCCAGTATAATATACAAAGTTCTGGACATCCGGATGTGAGTAAGGACATTCTCAAAACTATTTTACTAAAAGGAGTTAGAGATGATTGTTTAGATATGTTGAATATGCTTGTCAAGGGAGATATATCTAAGGAATCCTATGAAGACATTGTAAATGTTTGTAAGATATTCTCTCAAGGATCTACAAGGAATAAGTCAGCTACTAGGGATGCCACTTTTTCAAGGGTACAAAAATCAGCCAATGAAGGGGAAACAAGAGCATAAATAGGTAATTTGTTAGAAGATTTCAAAACAAAAATGATTAACTCTTTTTCTTCACAAATTGATACTCAGCATATCAAACAGAAACAAATAGAATCATATTGTGAATTGTCCATTTTCTATCCGAAATGCAGAGACAAACATCCACTAAGGGAGTGCCCACAGAACAACGTCCAGGTATGTCTTATTTGTAAATTAGATCATGCCACTGACAAATGTGCCTCCCTACCAAGTGAAAAATCATCTATGAAGGCAACTAATGAGGAAGCAAAGGATGCCTATCTAATAAAATAGAGGAGATAATTGCATCCATGAGGTCAAGGTTTAAACCCTCAATTCTCTCCTTCAGCACTTAATTATTGGAATAATGTGAACAATCAGCTTCAATATGGCCAGATGAATGCCCCCCCTCCAAATCCGATGCCACCTCCTTATCAAGATCCCAATGCATGGGTACCTATGAACCAACAACAGAATCATCCTGGGCAATGGAACCCATATTGCAGAGGCCCTGAACAACAACTCACTTATCAAAACCCTCACCAGCATAACCCCTATCAACAACAGTTCCAACCCTAGTACCAACAACAACAATTGCAGTTACCTCCCAATGCCCCACAGAACAATCCTCCTTGACGACCTCATATGCATGTGAAACCTAACCCAAATCCAAATAATAAGGTCGTTCAAAATATTGATATACGCAATGGGCCATGTCTGTCTATTACCCCTATGCCTTGTGATGAGATAAAATTAAGATGAGGGAGAATATTCGAGCCAATAATTGAAGATGCTCCATCTTCAGAATCAGACAAGGAATCGGGGGAAAAACCATCTGCTGATATAGAGGAAATTGATAAACCTATCATAGAATTAGCAGACCCCCCATTCCCTAAAAGATTGGAAATTACCAAAACCGTGGAATTACCATCCTTCAATCTCTTAGGAGAATTGCAAAATCTGTATGTTAACATTCCACTATTGCAAGAGATTAGAGATGTCCCTATTTAGGTGAAGACTGTGAGAGATCTCTGTATCAAAAAGCCTGGAAGGAAACCTAGGGATCCCCTCACAGTACACATAGTGGGAGATTGTCTGAAATGATGTTAGGCAAAAACCCACCTATTAAATATGGAGACCCAGGAAATCCTACAGTCACTGTCAAAATTGGACAAATAGTTATTCCTGATGTGTTAGTTGATTTAGGGGAAGAAATTAACATTATTCCAATAGAGACAACACAATTGTTGCAACTCATAATGCAAGCCTGACCAACTCCTACCATTTTAGAATTAGTTGATCGTTCCACTATCAAGCCAAAAAGAGTAATTAATGATCTAGTTATTTCAGTTGATTCATGGGAGTATCCTACTGATTTTGTCGTATTTCAACCTAAAACCCATTTGGGGGGTCATCCTCTAATTATAGAAATATCATGGTTAGCTACATCTGATGCTTTCATTGGTTGTAGATTTGGTTCAATGACCATCTATGATGGTTATGATACCAAGAAACTTACCCTTTATCCTCATGCTACACCGAGTGTGGAACCTGAAAATTCTTTATGGATGGACATTGAGGATGAAAGAACTCTGCCTATGGTAAGCATAGGAAAATCCCTTAGTTTCAATGACAAGATAGAGGATGAGATAATCAATAGCTTTATCAGTGACCCCTCTGTTGTTACACCAAACACGTATCACCGATTGAGTAGAATCTTTGACCCTACTTCCCAGGAAGGAGTCAACAAAGAGATGTTCTTTGAATCTGTTGTAAATCAAGTTAATTCAGTTGTAACAACAAACACTAAAACAACTGAATTATTTCCTAAAATCATTTCCAAGAGCATCACTATAGAAATCAAACCTGTCAAACCCTAAACATCAATCCTGATTTATCTTCTGCTAAAACTGAACATTTGATGAAGTTATTGATTGAACATAAAGAGACATTTGCCTGGGGTTACATGGATATGAAAGGAATTTCATATGAACTATGCACCCACCATATATACATTAAGGAAGAATGTCCACCCATTTTCCAACCCCAAAGGAGAATGAACCCTAATATTAAAGAGATTGTTAAATAAGAACTCCAGAAACTTCTTAATGCAGGATTCATCTACCCTATATTAGACAATGAGTGGGTTTCACCTCTGGTTATTGTGCGTAAAATTAATGGTAAATGGAGAGTGTGTGTGGACTAAAGATCCCTGAATAAGGCCACGTAGAAGGATCATTTCCCTCTGCCATTAATTGATCAGCTTCTAGACAACCTATCTGTTGCTACAACCAGATTATCCCAAGAATCTCGCAAAGAACATAACAAAGTAATACACTTATCTTCCTCTATAATCGTAATATTAACAAAGCCAAGTTGACTTACCAGAGTATTAAAGGAATTTAGGTGTTTTGTCATAGAATCTCCATCTTCCATCCTAAGATGATAGATATTCTTTCAAAGAAACAACGTGTTTACCAGGGACTTTGATTGATACAAATTCCCCAACTTATCCCATAGTTCCTTGGCTGTAGATTCTCCCGAGACATTCAACAAAATTGAATCTTCCAGGCAGAGTCGAATAGTACTTCTTGCTCTTATGTCCAACTTCTCCCAATCTTCCTTCGACATACCAGTAGCTGCTGTACTACTATTTTATGTATTAGTAGGTTGTGTATCAGTAGCCTGTGTGCGAGTAGACAGTGTACCAGTAGCCTGTGTACTAGGATCCACAACAATCCATTGTTCTTTGTCTACAAGAAGGTCCTCCATATTGAGATTCCATAGCTCAAAGTTTTTACTGTTGAACTTCTCTATCTCGATTCTAGACGAGCTCTCCATTCCTCTTTCTATACTCGAATCTCCACTGCAAAAGCTCCCACTAAACCCAAGTTTATCACAGACCCAAGATAAACTTGATCTATCAAGACCGAGCCAAACCCTCAACAACAAGGGCGTCCCTATGAAGCCAAAAATGAGCTCTGATACCACATGTAAGTTTTAAACCTGTGAAGTAAATAAATGCATATAGATTATTAAGAAAAAATAAAATTAATCAATGGCTCATTCACATAGTACACAAAGATTTATATCGGAAACCCTCAACCAGGAAAACCTTTCTTATATTCATTATATCGAATTTCACCATTCACTATACAATATATATACAATGTTTTTAGGTATTCCATAGATACCAAAAGCCTAATCCCTTAATCCTGGATTAATTTACAAAACCGCTAAAAATAGCAAAATCCACTAAAAATAGCAAAAACCGCCCAAAAAAAAAATTCAGGGCGCTGCCCCAAACAGTGCGCATAACCAGGGGGGGGAATACCTCCCCCCCCCCTATTACCTCCCTAGGAAAGTGCCCGACGCACACGGCACAAACAAGGCACTAGTATGAGGGATCGTCAAACACAATTGTCATATCTGACACGCCCACAGACACACATGCAAAGAATATAACACATACCCAACACCACCCACCACCCTTTACTCTAGACAATGGAATTTGTAGATTGTATCCATTATGGAAACTTGGGTCAACAACACAATTTTAGATTCGCCTGAGTCCTCAAGATGAATAGAGATAGGGAATAAAAAGATTGAGTAGAGACATAATTGATGCAACACGTTACACTATTGATGTGTACTCTATTAATATGAACATACAGTTACAAAACATTATGGAGGTTTACCAACTCCTGTAATGGTAATCAACTAATTAACTAGTTAAGGATGTAATTAGATATTTTCCTTAACACTCCCTCTTAATTAAATTTGATAAAAACTAACATTATAACCAACGTCCAATGCAATAGACTACACACTCCACCTTAAACAAAACTTGGTTCTAACCAACTCTGAGAATAATATATCTCACATTTCCCCCTTGTAAATCGAATATTGAAATTCTCAGATTCAAAATCAAGCTTAGATACAAGTAATCCTACTAACACCCGTGTACCTACCTAGTGGTTTATTCCACAACTTGAAGTATCATCTCTACCATTGCCAATGTTTCATGTTGTTTGAAACTAAGGATAGTTGTGATGTATCATGGCCAACGCTTCATGCTGCTTGAAACTAGGGATACACGCTACATGATCACATAATGACCTATGTAGGCCTAACTCAATCAGGGCTTACTGAACATGGGGAACACATATTTCATATAAAAAAGTTTACAACAACTTGTTACAAATGGGACGAAAAAACTTATTGAAGTGTCTACTGGGGTGTCCGGTACAACCTAACATGCACCCCTCAAATTACAACATTTCATTTCTTCTTATATTTGCTAGTGATTGAAAAACCAAAATTTAACCAAAATTTTGTTGTATTTTGTTTCATTCAATCTCTGCAGTATTCTCCACTTTTTCTTTATGTATCTGCCTATCTTCCTTCTTTACAACTTCCTGACTTCTCCTTCAATATTCGCAGCTTCTTGTCCGATCCTTTATTTTTTGGGTTGAGGGTTTCTCCACATAGTTTTTATTGCTCAATAATGTGGAAACATTGTCCAAAAAATGGCTCAGTGCCAATGATACTTTATCTTGAACAATAGAAGAGGAAATACTTTTGTCTTGCATCTTCTTCTCCCTAGAAGCCTTGATTTTTTGTCTTGCAGAATATTCACTCCATGATGACTCTTCTTCATTTATCGACTATGTTGGCCTGACTAGAATCTTATTTTTTTGTCTTGCATATTATTCACTCCATGGCGACTCTTCTTCATCTATTGACTATGCTGGCGTGACTGGAATATGCTTCTTTGGTTCACTGAAATTTCTTCTTTGTTTGCAACTTTATTTATCAATCCCAAAATAAATCTCATCACCATGTGTTTTCCTTTTTCCTCTTGAATTTACCTTCGTCTTGAATTTCTATATTCTCTTGTCATTTGTTAGAGTCGTGAATTATAACAAAATAACATCAACTTCATATTGAGGTTGTGAATCTCAATACAAGTATTATCAATAATAATTACAAAAATTTCGCAACATTTTACATCAACATGCAAACCTTTGACATGTTCCATGACTTTAGTTTTCCTTTGACATTGACATGAATAGACTAGTTACAACAATTTCACTTTAGCATAAATCCTCCATTAAATATTATTTTTTTTAAATGAACATGAATATCTCCCATACACTACATTTTCACTTCATAAAATACATTTTCAATTCACCTTGGTATTAAATTTTAATTCTTGACTCACTTCTTCGTATCTCTTTACCAATACCAAAAATCAATCACACGGCTCTTGAAATTAAAATTTAAGATAAACCACTTTCTTTTATAAACCTATTTTAGATTTGAAATAAAACACTTCATTTATCCTCTTTTAAAATAATAGTGCATTTTTTTAAATAATGCTTACAATAATGCTTACGATTCTTAATATTTTGACCCTTTCTTTAGGGGTTCTAAGTCACTCTAAAATTTCTCTTCTTGAATATGATATCCTTGATTCACTATTTTCTGCTGCAGATTCCCTCTCTCTTTGAGTTTTAACGAGGTCCAAATCGCACTTTCTTAGACTTTATGTCAACAAACAACTCTACCTACGTGACCTGATCTTTCTTAGGCCACTCGATCTTTTGTCTTCTCAACTATCTTGTATTACGTCTCTTTCGTGATGGAAAATCCCTGATTTCTCTTCCAGTGCATGGGAAAATACATGAGGTTTTACAAAGAATGATCTCCATTACCTTCGAGTTCTTCCAAAACAAGTTCACCTCGCTTAGAAAACCAACAAAAATAGTGGCTCTCCAAGGTTAAGTTTTGAAATCACTTTTCAAATTTCAATGAAACTTTCATATAAAATCCAAATTTCACAAAATAATTTTCATCAAGATAGATGGAGTATCAAATGAAGTAATACAAATGGGATTAAAGAGAGAATCCCCAGCATGTTTAGCAATTCCAAATATAAGAGTAGAGACAATTCCAACAATGATTCCTCTTCTCTAAATGAACTTCCATATCCATGGGTCCCTGGGTCCTCCAGTGATGGAGTGAGGCCCAGACCTTCTCTGATACCATGAAAAGATTAAGCAGAGAAAAAATTGATGCAACACATTACAGTATTGATGTGTACTCTGTTAATATGAAAATAAAGTTACATAATATAGTTACAAAATGTTACACAGGTTTACCAACTCCTATAATGATAAAAACCTAATTAACTAGTTAAGGATGTAATTAGGTATTTTTCTTAATAGGGAAGAGCAGTGTGCAGATAGAGATAGGGAAGAGCAGTGAGTCACAAGGATGCAAGGAAAATAAGAAGGATGTGCTTAGGCATAGAACATCAAATTCATCTTCAACAATGGCATCACAAGGTACAACGCCAACACTACCTATTTTTTCAAGAATGATTGCTTACAATCATCTTGATTCTCCATGATTATGATATATGGAAGTTATTCTCTCATCCTGATTCTCCAAGATTATGATAGATGGAAAGTATTCTTTTGGAGCCATGATGGACATAAAGTAAAAATAAAAATACATGGTTCGATCAGAAAATTAGAAGTAATACACTTTCGAACCGAATTATAGGTAAAATATAGGATTCTTTACAAATTTTTAATTGGAATTTGTTTTGAAGTTATAAGTTTCATCCAGATTTATGTAGGAACACAATGAAATACAGAAATACACATAAATGTAGATATGCATCGGAAATAAGATTTCATTTCATTAATAACAAATCACTGAAATACACTTACAAACATAATGGAAATGAACTAGCTAGGGCATTGGTAGCTTATCTCTGAGAAGAGATGTGGCTGCTACTGGACACTGAACTATGTTACAATGAGGCTCGAAGGCCTATTAATATTGAGAAAGAATGGAAAACCCTAAACATACAAAGACCTAACCCTAGGAGATGAAACACCAAGACTATGAGCCCCGTTTGGGTAAATTGGTACATCAACTTCTCGGGGACGTAACTTTGGCATACGATCTATGTTTGACACACTCAATACCTTGTTAGAAATATCTATCGAAGGACTACAACTTTTGGGTGAGAAACATTGAACTTTGTACCATGTTGCTCCTCGTTTTCTCAAAAAACATCGTTTAGGACCTCAAAACTACTCTTGAAGTTCAGGACCTGAAAAAATGCTAAAAATAGTAAATTGTGACAAAACTGAAAAACCGAAAGAAGCAATGGTGGGGGTCCAAGTGGAATACGTGGGTGGACACTAATATCCACCTACCTCATTCATCCCCCCTTAGGAAGTAATGGTCCCCATTACGTTGAGTTCCTTTAGGAGATGAGGGAACTTCTGTTGAACTTGGTCCCTGGTGAGCCACTTGCCTTGGTGGAGGAGTTGGCATGCTTTGAAAACTCGATATAACAATATCCTTTTTTTTCGGGTGCGTTTGATATGTGTATCCATGATCTGATCAGTTGTGGCTTGCTCCATGCAGTTTGGATTTAACTCTGTTGGTGTGAGTTGTTCTTCCATGTTAGATGTGTCTAGTATAGGTGGAAAGTAGGGTTGAAGGCAGTCTACATTGAACACTGGGTGCAGACCAAGGAATGGTGGAATGTTGAGGTCAAAGGAATTGTCTCCTACAACCTTGGTGATGGTTTACGGCCCATATCGGAGTGGGTGAAGCTTGCGGTGGGGTCCAGCAAGTGGCTCCTTTTGCAAATGTAGCCACACTTTGTCTCCCACCTGGAAATTGTGTGGCACTTGTTGTTGATCATGTTGCTGCTTGTACTTAGAATTGGCTCTCTCCAAGATGTCATGAACCTGTTGGCAGATGTGTTGAATGCGCTCAATGAAGTTGTTTTCCTTGTCAGACTCATACTGGACATGAGCTAAATATTCCTGAGTAGCCACAAATGGCATGGCTACATCAATGGGACATAGTGGCTGGAATCCCAAGCCCACCTGGAAGGGGATGTGCCTAGTTGAGCTATGGAGAGCCCAGTTGTAGTTGTGTTGTACATAGGGGAGGCTCTCATCCCATGTGTGTGGATGCTTTGAGTTGTACATGCGCAAAATGTGTACGATCATCTGGTTGACGACCTCTGTCTGGCCATCAGTTTGCGAATGGAAAGCTGTGGACTTGGTGAGATTGGTGTCCAACATCGACCATAAGCTGGACCAAAATGTACTGAGGAACCTACTGTCCCTATCTAAGATGATACACTGTGGGACCCCAAAGTGTACCCACACTCGTTCAAAGAAGAGTTTAGCAGTGGATTCTGTTGTGATATTCTTCTTCCAGGCCATCATAATGGGCATCTTCGAGAATCTGTCGACGACCAAAAAAACACAGTCATTGCCATGCTTAGTAGAAGGCAGGCCCAATATGTAATCCATAGATATGGATTCCCAAGGTCAACTTGGGGTAGGAAGCAGAGTATATAAGACTTTCTTCTTGATGGTCGGTTTGGCAATGGTGCAAGTAGTGCAAGACTTGATGTACTTCCCGACATCTTGTCGAAGGTTCAACCAATAGAAATACTTTTGCAGTACTGCCATGGTTTTTTCGACCTCGAAATTCCTAGCGACCTGACCGTAGTGAGCCTCCCAAATCATCTTGGCACGCTGACTTGAAGGAACACAAAGGTGTCCCAGGTGACATAGCAGGGCATCTTGGAGGTGAAAATTGGGAACTTGCTTACCCTCCAAGACCGTATTGTATGTTTGGACGAATTCAGGATCACTTCTGTAGAGAAGTGGCCAATCGGAAGTCTCGATCCCACAAGAGTTGAGCACGATGGTTAGCACCACGATGGGTGGTCGGCTGAGGCAGTCTACAACATTATTGGTGTTGCCTTTCTTGTACTTAATGTTCAAATGAAACTATTGCAGGTATGTGGACCACTTCTGATGGTGATCGTTCTGCAACTTCGCTTGTGTCTATATGAACTGCAGGGGTCGGTGGTCTGTTTGGATGACCATTTTCTTTCCCAAAATGTAATGCTTCCATTTCCGGCAAGCCTGCACAATGGAATACATCTCTTTTTCATAAGTGGGATAATTCTGGACCGTGTCAGAAAGTGTCTGACTGTGATATGCCACTGGATGCCCATGTTGAGTAAGGACTGCCCCAAAAGCATAGTCAAAGGCATCTGTCTCGATCTCAAATGGTTGTTGCAAGTCTGGTAATGTGAGCACTGATGTAGAGCAGAGGCGATGCTTCAACTCCCCAAATGCCTTCTGTTGAGATTCAGACCAAAAGAATTTTTCTTTTGCTCCTCCCTTAGTGACTTGACTCAAGGGTCAAGTGATATGAGAGAATCCCAACATGAACCTGTGGTAGAAGTTGGCAAGACCCAAAAAGATGTAGAGCTTTGTTATGGTGGTTGGGGATGGCCAATCCCGAATGACTTGGATCTTTGTTGGATCCACATGCACCCCCCGCTCATCAATAATGTATCCTAGATACTGAACTTGGGTCATGCCAAAAGTGCATTTCCCCAAATTTCCACACAACTTGTGTTTTCGTAGTGTTTGGAGGACCTGTCGGATGTGGTGGAGGTGCTCTTCCCAAGTCTGGCTGAAGATCATAATGTCATCCAAGTACACCACTACAAATGAATTTGTGAATGACCGCAATATGTTGTCCATTAGCCTCATGAAGGTTGCAGGGGCATTCGTCAACGCGAAAGTCATGACCAACCATTCGAAAAGGCCCTTCTTGGATTTGAATGAAGTCTTCCACACATTAGAGGGTTTGATTGGTACCTAGTGATATCCAGACTTCAAGTTTATCTTGTTGAAATAGTTTTCCCCCTTTAGTTGGTCCAGAAGGTCATCAATCTGTGGGATCGAGTACCTATTTCGAACAATGTTCTTGTTCAGTGCCCAATAGTCAATGCAGTGTCTCCAAGTCCCATCCTTCTTCTGCACGAGCACGATCAGGCTCCCACAGGGCGATGAACTCAACCAGATGTGACCTTTCTGCAATAGTTGTTGAATCTGCCTCTTGATTTCGTCATTCTCCGGAACATAGCATCGATAGATTGGTCCATTGGGCAGTGGTGCACCTGGGGTCAGATCAATGGGGTGCTTGACCTAGAAGTGTAGAGGCACCCCTGCGAGGGAGGTGAAGATATCCTTGTACTCCTCCAAGACCTTATCCATCTGTTGTTTCCATGCAAAGAGGATCTCTTTGGAGGTCATGGCCACAATCTTCTTCTTTCTATGAGGGTGGATCATCAGGAAAACATATTTTCTGGTTTTGGAAATGAGCTTACTGCATTATTTTGCAGTAACCAAAGAGATGGTGGTATGCGGTGCTATCTCTGGTATCGTGTACAACTTATTTCGCAAAGTGATAATAACAGCACGAGGCCTGGACTCATACACAACATGTCACTTCCACAAGTATGGTTGGCTTAATAATACATCAGAAACATCAAGAGGAGCAATGTCACACAATATCTCATACGTGAAGGGCTTGATGTTGTAGGGAAGGCAACATTGTTGGCTGACGTGGAGGTCTCTTCCTTGGTGCAGCCACCCGATGGTGTATAGTTGTGGGTGTGTTATGGTCAACAATCCCAACCGCTTTACGACCTCTATCGAGATGTGGTTCTTTTGGCTCCAGCCGTCGACAATGAACTATAATGGGGAACCCTTTACCCACATCTTGGAATGGAAGAGACACTCTACCTCTTCTAGGTCTTCTGCGTCTTCTGGTTCCTCCTTATGGATCTTCGTGGTGGCAACGGTGGCGTTGGGCTCCACATTGATAATATGCTTCCCCATATCATTCCCCTTGTCGGGTTCTAGTTTAGAGTCAGAGCATGCATCTGATTTAGAAGCCTTCAACTGGGCTACCAGTGACTGCTTGGCCCGTCACTCACTTGTGTTGTGGGTGGAGCTCTTATGGAACTCACACCACTTTCCCGTGTCCATTTTTGGCTTCGTGGTGTTGTTCTTTGCTTGTGTCTTTGGCGGGTTGTCCTGGGTCACCCCGCTTGTCTTGGTCCTTTGTTCTATGTTTTGGGGGTACCTTTCCCTTGCTTCTGATACGCAGACCCAAAGTTTCACTTCTTCTGTTTGAACTTCTTCTCAATCTTGGCAGCATATCGGTATGCCGCACCAAGTGAGGAGATGTCAAGGAACTCCATTTCCTCTTCAATGTATCTATGCAGACAACTGCAGTACTTTAACACCAAATATTTCTCTGAATCTTTGATACCCAACTTTGTGCGTAGGGTATGAAACAGATTCATCAGCTCATGCACATCTTGTTCCCTTTGTTGTTGCAGTGTAGTCCATTGTATGTATTTGTCATCATAGCTCACCATAGAATAATATTGTTCCTTGATGGCATCTCAGAAAGAATTCCAAGTGGGTGCGATCGAGAACAGAGAGGGTTCCCCCTCACCCCATTCCTCGCAGTAGGCTTCCCACCAGTCCTTGACATGGGGGGTGGCTTTGAGGAGTGCACAAATAATCCTTTCTCGGTCGGAAAAGTCATGAAATGAGAAATATCCTTCTAACAGATTCAACCATCTATCTACGACATCTTCATCTATTTGGCCCTAAAATATGAGAATGTCAAAGTTTATTTGTACCTTAAAAGGAGTGGCGCCTCCAGAGTGGCTGTTGGATGTAGATGTGCCGCTAGTGGGCATCCGTTGAAGGATCTAGGAAGGGCTTTCCATCATCACATTCCTTTGTTTCTCAAGGGCCTCCTCGAGCAACATTTTGATAGGATCTCCTGCTCCCTCATCTTTCTTTTCTTTCCCCATGGGTGGTCGTTGAGGTTTGCGAGGATGATCTTGCAAAGGTTCCACTAGATCGATCCCTAACTCCTTATACCCCGACCTCGTTGGGGACATGCAAATAAGGATCGAGAACGAGCAGACCGCTCTGATACCACTGATCTAGATTTATGTAGGAAAACAATGAAATACAAAAATACACATAAACACAGAGATGCAGCGTAAATAAGACTTCATTTCATTAATAACAAATGATTGAAATAAACTTACGGACATAATGGAAATGAACTAGCTAGGGTGTTGGTAGCTTATCTCTAAGAAGAGATGTGTCGGCTACTGGCCTCTGAACTGTGTTACAATGAGGCTCGAAGGCCTATTATTATTCAGAAACAATGGAAAACCCTAAACATCCAAAAACCTAACCCTAGGAGATGAAATGCCAAGACTATGGGCCTCGTTTGTGTAAATTGGTACATCAACTTCCCGGGGACATAACTTTGGCATACGATCTTTGTTTGATGCACTCAATACCTCGTTAGAAAGATCTATCCGAGGACTACAACTTTTGGGTGAGAAACATTGAACTTTGTTCCATGTTGCTCCTTGTTTTCTCAAAAAGTGTCATTTAGGGCCTCAAAACGACTCCGGAAGTTCAGCTCCCGAAAAACTGCTAAAAATAGTAAACTGTACGGAAACTGAAAAACTAAAGGAAACAATAGTGGGGTCCAAGTGGAATAGGTGGGTGGCCACCAATATCCACCTGGATCAAAGTTTTTGTGTAAAAAAAAATGGAACTGAAATTTTAATTTCCAACTTACATGGAACAATAAGCCCATGGAAATCAAAAGCTTTCCATAGGTATTTATTGGAATATCCGAGAAATATGTTATATGCTCTTGTAGATATCCTCCAATTCATCTCTTTATTACTTATTTAAAAGCCATGAATTTTGATTCTACGAGTGGTTAGTGGCTACTATTATCATGCATTGGTTTCAATGAACAAAATAGTCATCCATATATATAATGCTAGTGGAAAACTAACCAAACTAAAGACAAAGATACTTGTATTTTTTCAAAATTATTTTTATTTTATAAAAGTAATTTATTCAAAATTTTGTGTTTAACTCTAAATGAACTTTGAAATGTTTTTTTTTTTTATCATTTTCTATTTTTCTTTTTTACATATTATTTCAATTTTAAAGTTAAATTTTTTAACATAACTTATAATAAAAAAAGATGATTTTTTAATCAAACTTCATTATTAAAAGGTAATTTTTTAATTACTTTATTATTAAAAAAATATTTTATCATCGAAACATTGAGATCACAATTTTAAACAAAACTTCATTAAAACTTTATTATTTAAAAATAATTTCTTATCAAAACATCTAAAGTTTATTATTAAAAAAATAATTTCTTATTAAAACATTGAAGATCACAATTTTAAACAAAACTGCATTGTTAAAAAGCACAATTTTTTAAGAAAAACTTATTTATTAAAAGATTAATTTCCTATCAAAACTAACTTAACTGAAACTGAAACTTCATCAAGTACAAATAAGTAAAAGAAGTAAAAATTCCAACCCCAAATCCGACCAAATAACTTTGACTTTGTAATATTATTGAATGAAAATATTTAATTTAATTTAATTTGAGTTACAATTAAGATATAATTCAAACAAGAGTGTGAAGAGTTAAGAATGAATTTGAAAAAACACATTATTGTAACCTCTTAAATGGATTTTTTTTACTATAAGAATTTTAAAAAAGCTTATGTAATCCAAGTTTCAAGTTTTTATTGAAAATATATAATGTGTGTCATTTTGTTCATCTATCCAAAATCATTAAAAAAAAAATATTTCAAAAACCATAAAACATCAAGATTGGTAAGTCATCCAACCATCTTTAAAGAGGGAAGACTTTGATTTGGGTAGACATTTTTCACATCCACCTGCATTAAAACAACTTGAATATTTCACCAACTCTATATCATGTGAACATACCCCTAGGTGCACTCACAACTACATATGTATAATTATGTATAATACAAAGAATTTGTCAACAAATCCTCATTGTGTATATGTCAATATTTCAATTTGCAACATAGTTTCTTCAAAAAAAATTAACAATTTCTTTACACAACTACATATGTATAATTATGTATAATACAAAGAATTTGTCAACAAATCCTCATTGTATATATGTCAATATTTCAATTTGCAATGTATATGTCAATATTTCAATTTGCAACATAGTTTCTTCAAAAAAATCTAACAATTTCCTTAAAAACCAATGCATTTAAATAATTCTCATGTGAATTACATTCAAGATCAGAATAATCCGCATTGTGTATATGTCAATATTTCAATTTGCAATGTATATGTCAATATTTCAATATGCAACATAGTTTCTTCAAAAAAAAATCAACAATTTCCTTAAAAACCAATGCATTTAAATAATTCTCATGTGAATTACATTCAAGATCAGAATAAATTATAAGAATTGTATGACCATAAATAATACTAATGTGATGTGATGTCAACAATTTTTTAAATTATATTTTCCATCCAACATGATCAGAAAAAATTATAAGAATTGTGTGACCATAAATAATACTAACAACATAATCAGAAAAAAAATGTAAGAATTGTATGACCATAAGTAATACTAACAACATGATCAGAAAAAAATTGTAAGAATTGTATGACCATAAATAATACTAATGTGATGTGATGTAAACAATTGTTTAAGTTATATTTTTTATTCAAGAGCAGGGGAATTCTCAAGCAACCAGCCCACCACCAGGGGAATTGTATCACCATGAATGCAAGAGCAGGGGAATTCTCAAGCAACCAACCCAGCACGCCCATTTCGTTCTCATCAAAAGTGAGTAGATCTGCATTTATCATCCGAAGATTGAGCAGAGGATCTCTGGTGAACTGGTGAACTTCTGCATTGAATAGCAAGCCCAAAACGAATCACTACACCGATGCATACCAAAAACTCCTTCCTACCCATTACTAAATTAAAGAATGATTTCTTACCAAATTAAGCGTGCCATGTATATCCAGACGCTCAAGATAAGGAAGCCTTTGGAGCAGGTTGATAGGATAAATATCCATCCCGTTTTGTCTTCCCAGAGGAGGAATATCCAATTGATTCAGGAATTCGAATGTCCCCATTATTTCAAGAAATTTTTCTGCAGATAATCTATATTGTCCATTCAACGACAATTCAATCACATTTCTTCCACGCTGCACTTCAAGGCGCCTAACTGACAAAGAAAGCTCCTGAAACAACAACCCATTCACTCTCAAATCTTTTATTTCGGATATCAGGAGATGTGTAATCCTCGGGCAGTTGACGGTTAAAAGTTCTACCGGGTCGAAAGGAGACAGAACTAGGTTTTCAATGCGAAGAGCGGAAATGGTGATATTCTGCGGCACGACGGAACAGTATATGTGAAGAGACTCCAGAAGCGGGCAATGAGAAATAAAGCGGGCTAAGGAGTCATCTCTGAATTCCACGTTCAAGAAGGAGCAAAAAATGAAATGGTTGAATCGATCGAAATCGGGTGGAATTTTGGAGACAGTGTAGTGGCAGAGTACGAGGGTTGCGAGACTTTTACAGGACAAAAGGGAGCGAGGAAGGATTACCCTTTCATGGTCTTCTTGGCCAGGGAATGCGTAATGGCGAAGAGAGAGGTTTCTAACATTCTTTGACGCTAAGTACGGCATCCATTTCCACACGTTTTGGTAGGTAAAATGCCAGCGATCTGGCGTATACAGATCAAAGGTATCGATATCGGCGGTATGCGAGAGCAGGATGTAGATTATATTTTCCACTTGTGTTATGGAGAGTGGAGAGGGTATGGAAACTGGGGAGGAGGTCAGCGGGTCTATAAGGAGATCGGGGGGGAGAGCGAGCTTGGGAATTTGGTTGTGCAGTTTTAAATGAACCAAAGACATTAAAACTTCAAAATTATAGATAAATGAAAACTCTTAAATGAACAAAAACATTAAACTTCAAATTCTAGATAAATGGAAACTCTTAATTTTAAGTAGAGTAAGAATGAATTTTGTAATGGGAGGAAAATTTGTTACAAAATTGAACAACTTCACAATTAATTTGAATAGCTTATATATATCAGTGGATTTGACATGTTTTAGACTATATTAAAAATTGTAGAATATTATGAGCTTTTGAGGATAAGACTATTTCCTATATTCTTTTTAGCACATCACTATGACAATTTTAAAAATTAGTAAGGTTGTTCAATTTGTTGAAACGATCATTGTGATAATTCTAGAAATTAGTAAGATTGTTAAATTTGTTAAAACAAACTGGTTTAAATTAGAAACAACAATCAATACAACATTTTCTTGTAAATATGAATAGAAACAACAATTAATACAACATTTTCTTGTAAATATGAATGCTATGATTATGAATAGGTAGTGCATAGAGGCAGATTTGTGGAATGGATTGTAAGCCTGATCTCGGGCATCTGTAATCTCGCATCTGTAATCTCCCTATTTGAGCAATAAAATTATTGATTGCCATTCTTCAGTTGATGATTTGTGGAATGGATTGTAAGCCTGCTCTCGGGTGTAATCTGCCCATTTGAGCAATAAAATTATTCATTTGAGCAACAAACTTCATGATGTAAAAGAAGTACAAATTCCAACCCCAAATCCGATCAAATAATTTGTCACCGTACAAAGTCTTCAAATAATTCGTCACAGTACAAAGTCTTCCACATTGAACGGCGAATAGAGATACTCCACGGGTAAAAAAATGTTGGGAAGGTCCATGAAATTAACGTAAGACTACGTCAGACATTCCAGATTACCATATAAAATTGGAAATTTTCAACTGTTTTACTTTTAAATTAGTTTGGTTTATGTTGGTGTGGTTCCCAATTGTGGATGGATAAAAAAATAAAACAATTAAAGTCCTATGATTATTTTGGTTGTGTGTGATTTGACTAATTTTAATTGTGCATGGATAAAAAAATAAAACAATTAAAATCCTCCAATGACATTAGTCCGACTGATTCACCCACTTGGTCGGTCACCCACGTGCGGGTAGAATGCATTCTTATCTTCATATGGAAACTAATTACGCGGGAGAGTGATGCCAATCAACATTCTTATCGGATGGTTTTGCAGGCAGCCATTCTTATCGGATGGCAAGAATGCGACGTACTCACGGTTGAACATTTTTTTTGTGAAATGTTCAAGCAAAGAACTCGGGTGAGAATTTTTATCCTCATGAGACCATTTCAAATTTAAACTTGTGCAGCCTCTTATGCTTTGTTAAGGATTCAACAAGCTTGTACGGCCTCATCCTTGACTTTGAAAATCAGAAGTGCCGTCAGTCCCTACATCGCAGCGTTCAATGCTACAGAAGGATGAGGGTGCTCCCTTCGTCCTCGACAACTTCGAACTGCCCTCTTTTGCAGGTAGAGTTGTTGAACCCCACCATATACGAAAATATAGCGCTTGCGGATATCTGGAAAGATACTCAAGGAGCACACTCTTGGAATGGGTTATTAGTGTGAACTAATAATAATCCAACAGTTTAATTTAATCCGGCAGTTTAACTGTCTGTAACTATATCCGCCGGTAACTGTAACTATCCATAACTGTCCTATACCGGCTTATACATAATGTATCCGCATACGTTTTTGATAATAAGAGATTGATTTGTATTTTCTATTCTGTACATACTGGCGGAGTTTATTTGGCTGCTACGGTGGTATAGAGCCATGATTTTTTACCGTTTTTAAAACTCCAGTACCATTGTGCACAAGTAAGCTTAGGTCCAGAGCCACCTGTAACTGTGTAGTTGCAGTTGCAGCGAAGGAACAACAAGTGCCTGAAGGCCCTCCAGCGTCTAGTCACTGGGCTTGTGTGCGGGAGCAACTGTGAGCAGCTTACAGAGCATCCAAGGTTGAAGGTGTTGTGAGTTTTTTTTTTTTTCTTGTGCAAATTAGATTTCATTCTGAGTTGGTTTGAAATGCATTCATTGGTATCAATTATTGGAGATTAGTGCTGCGATTCGAGAAAATTACCAGGGCCGGTTTTGAAAAATTAAAAATACTCTTATTTTTAATGATTTATGGGAGGAAATTTGTGAGGGCAAGGATGACAATGACCCAGAGCAACCTACATATGCTAGACAACTTGTAATTTGGAAGAGTAAAGACAAAAAGGCACAATACTTTAATTTCTGCCTCGATCAGCTGAAAGAGGTAGCGGAACATATTCTCCAATACCAGTTTAAAGCATTAGAAATTAAAAGATCTTTATGACTCCCATTTAGAGATGGAAATTATACAATTGTTGATGAAGTTGTTTAATCTGGAACTTAAAGATAATAATCCCATGAAGTTAGCTTTCGAAATTAGAGCTCTTTTTCATGATATTGACTCAACCGGTGTCAAAGTTGATTTACAACTCACATCATTTATTAAAGCCTTATATCCTACCTATTCACATTACTTAGAATCTCTTCAAGCTAGTGGACAGATGAAAGCCATGAATTTTGATACTCTTGTAGACAAAATTGCCGAGAGAGAGAAAGCTTTTGGGAAGAGGAATCTGTTTCCACTTCCACAGTTCAGACTTTGTGTCTTGTCTTGCACAGAAAGAGCAGGAACCTAGAGGAGAGTCTGCTAGGTTTGACCATAGTAACAAAGGTCGTGGCAGGAGATCATTTAGAGGTAGGGGGGGTTGTTATAATCAAGGAGACAGAGAACAAGATGATAGACAACAAAACATTTTCAGAATGATAATGATCTCTCTTAAGTGTTATAGGTTATTACAGTAGAAGCTGGGTCATACCTCTTCTCATTGCCGCACTCCTTGGGAAAGTATTAGTGGGAAGAAAGAGAAACAACCTCCACACAAAGGAAAAGCACCTGAATCTACCAACTATATTGTTGCACATTGTAATCTTAGTATAAATGAAGTTTTGCTTCTTTTTTCTTCTTGGGAAGACACTTGGATTTTAGACACTAGAGCCACTTGCCATATGACCTTTGGAAGAGATTTTTTTGAGACATTCGGTAATCACATTGATGGAATAGTTTATTTTTTTGATAAGTCCCAGTTAAAGCCTTTAGAAATTGGATCTATTCGACTTCGCCTACAAGGACTTGCTGATTATATTTTGCATGATGTTCTTTACATCCCTCAATTAAATAGAAATCTGATGTCTCTCATACATATCGGGAAACAAGGACATTCTATACATATATTTGATGGTACTTAGTTGATGAAAGCTTCTACGATGGTGATTGTTGACTGGTGTTGAAGAAGACAAATTTTTAAAACTTAAAGGGACATCCTTTTTTCAATCTAATTCAACGCTTTTGGCTCATCATAGTGATACTTTTGTGTTTTGAGATTATTGGCATGCTACGTTTTGTTATATTAATTATGATATTATCAGGTTAACCGAGCAACAGGGTATTTCGAGCTTCCTACTATTTCAAGAAATATTTCTCCATGTAATGCTTGTATTTTAGGCGAGCATTGTAAACAACCTTTTTAAGGATCTACTTCCCGATCTTCCAAGAAGTTAGGTCTCATAAATCCTGATTTATGTAGGCCCATGCATGTTCAATATACAAATGGTAATAAATATCTGACTTGGCAGTGACTACACCGAGGATGTATTGCAGGTTTATTTTTTTGAAAGAGAAATCTCAGGTTTTTTTTGCAACTTTTAAGAATTTGCATTTATGGATTACAAATGAAAATCAACTTAATATTGGCACTCTACGATCATATAATGGTGGTGAATACACCTCTAAGGAATTTGAAAAGTACTTACAAAATAAATGGGATTAAACATCGGACCACCGTCCTTATACTCCAACAGGGGCCAATTATGGCCATGGGCAAACTTTTCTTAATATGGTAAGTTCAATGATGTTTTTTTAGAATGTCGGGTTGATGTTTTGGGGAGAAGTACTTTGTGCCGTTTATATTCGCAATCGTTGTGCTTCTATTTCCATCAATAATAAGTCCCCTTTTGAATTGTGGTATAATCATCTTCGTACTGTTCAACATTTCCGTGTTTTTTGGTTCTCCATGTTATTCGTTAATTCCTAAACAACAACGCGTCAAATTGGGTGCAAGAAGTCGCAAAAGTCTTTTCTCGGAGTATTCCATGCCTCTGATTATCAGGTGTATGATAAGGAAAACAAGAAATTTGTTGTTTCGAGAGATGTTGTTTTTATCGAATTTGTTAAAGATGCTTCTACTATTGATAAGCAACTCAATCATTTGGATAGATTCTCTTCCAAAAAATTTTATTACTATGAATGGGATAACGATACCGCATCACGAAGGGGATTCATATTCTAGACCCGGTCGTGGATTTTCCTTCAATAGCTGAAGGGTGAGACCACGTAAAGGGCTGAGGAAAATAGGTGATAGCAATGTTTTGATGATAATAATGTTTCTCTAGAAGAACAATTGGTTGATAATAATGTTCCCACTGAGGAAAAATTAGAGGATAATAATGGTCCTGAAGAACCTATTTCAAAGATTCTTGAAACTAAGCAAACATTGCAGCAATCAATACGTAGATCAATACGAACCAAGACAATGCCAAAAGGTTTGATGAATTTGAGTTGAACTTTTCTTTTGTTAATGAACCTACTACTTTTGAAGAAGCCACTATTTGTAATGAATGGAAAGATGCAATGCATAAATATTATGATGCTCTTATTAAAAATGGCACTTGGAGGTTGGTGGATCCTCCTATTGGGATCAAACCAATTGGTAGTAAGTGGTTTTATAAAACTAAGTATAAATTTGATGGTTCTCTTGATAAGCAAAAAGCAAGACTTGTAGCAAAGGGGTATGCACAAAAAGAAGGTATTGATTGTATAGAAACATTTGTTGCTATAGCGAAATGGGGCACTATTAGAACCTTATTTTATTAGAGCTCAAAAGGAAATTGGAAAATACATCATGGATGTAAAACTACACCTTTATAGTGGAGATTTAAAAGAGATGTATATGTTGCAGCCAGGAGGTTTTTGTTAAAGAAAAAGAGCATAAAGTATGGAAATTGATAAAATCATTGTATGGTTTAAAACAAACACCTAAATTAGCTTGTGAAAAGTTAGCTGAACATCTTCTCAAGTTGAATTATAAACATTTAAATCTAGATGATGCAACTTTTTTTTGTTAAGAAAGTTGGAAGATGGGTTGTATATCTAGTTGTCTATAGATGATTTGTTTATTACAGGAAATAATAATGATTATATAGCATCTATTAAAAAGGAGTTGTAGAAGGTCTTTGATATGAAAGATTTGGGATTACTACATTAATATTTAGTAATTCAAGTAGATAAAAAACCGAAGAACATATTTATTTCTCAGAAGAAATATACTGGAGAACTATTGAGAAAATTTGATATGAAGGATTGTAATCTTGTTTCTATTCCAATGGAGAAGAATCTAAAACTTACTTCAAGTGAAGGTAGTGCATTTGAAGATCCAGCAAAAGTACATATAGCTTGTTGGAAGTTTAATTTATCTTACTACTAATCATCCTGACATAACTTTTGTTGTAGGAATACTTTCGAGGTTTATGCATCAACCTTGTGAAGGTCATTGGACAACAGCAAAATGAGTGCTCAAATATTTAAAACGCACTCAATCATATGGCATCAAATATTCTAAAGTTTCATATTTCCATCTCATTGGTTGGCCAGTTGACTTTGACGGAGATAAGAGCATGGGGTGTCTACTTCGGGTTATTTGATGAATCTTGGATCAACAACCATCACTTTGAGATCACGAAAGCAATCAGTTACTGTTGATTCTACAACTGAAGCCGATCGTTGCAAGCTAAGATCAAGCCACAAAATAAATCGGTGGCAATTTCTTGAAGACTTGCAGGAGAAACAAATGACTTCAGCGCCTCTCTTTGTTGACAATACTTATGAAATACAATTGGCCAAAAATCATAAATTACATGATTTAACCAAACATATCAACTTGGAAATATCATTTTCAACGCCTCTCTTTGTTGACAATACTTCTGCAATACAATTGGCCAAAAATCCTAAATTCCATGATCGAACCAAACATATCAACACGAAATATCATTTGATTCGACATCATGTTGAGGCCAAAACCATTCATCTCAATCATTGTTCCACTTCATAGCAAATTGCAGACATCTTTACTAAAGCTTTAGGTCGAGAGAAATTTGAAAAATTTCGAATGATGCTTGGGATGACAAATGTCCCTTCGGATTAAGTGGGGAATGTTAACTAATAACTAATCCGGTGGTTTAATTTAATCTGGAAGTTTAACTGTCTGTAACTATATTCGCCCGTAACTGTAACTGTCCATAAACTGTCCGCCTCCGCTTATACATAATGTATCCGCATCCATTTTTTATAATAAGAGAGATTGATTTATGTTCTCTGTATTCTCTACGTACTGTGGAGCTTATTTGGCTTGTTACAATTAGATCCCATCAATCCTGTTTTGAAAGCAGAGATACTGCGATATGGTGCATTTGCAGAGTTATGCTATGATGCATTTGATAGTAAACTTTCCACCAATGATTTTGGTGGGTGTAAGTACAACCTTGATGAATTGTTTGATAGTTGTGAAAGGCTTGTTCATTTGAGAGCTTTCTCTACCACTGGCTATGAAGTGACCCAGTATTTGTACGCGAAAACTGATACGTTGGGGAGGTCGATAGAGCAATTTGTTTGGATTGGATTTATTGCAGTCTGCACAAACGCTGAAGAGATACAAAGACTAGGGAGGCGGGATATTCTAGTAGCATGGAGAGGAACCGAAACACGCCAATAATGGATACCGAATGTCAGAGACATTTTAGTTCCTGCTCGATTATCATTTAGTCGTTTCAAGCACAAGGGCATAAGAGACGGATTGGCAACTACTACTCGTTTGAAGGGCAAGGGCGTTCTAGACCGAGTGTCAAGTACTACTCGGATAGACGACAAGGGTGTTCGGGTCGAGAAGGGGTTTTTAAGCTGCTACATCTCTAAAGGACAGGATTCAAGATGTGCCAGAGATACCGTTCTTTCAGAAATTCTAAGACTGGTGGATGAATACAACAATGAAAGTTGAGTGTAACTTTGAGTGGGCACAACCTAGGAGCTGCTCTGGAAACGTTAAGTTCATATGACGTTAAAAAAATCCATAACTCAAATTTACCAGCACGACCTATACCTGTGACTATATTTGCATTCGGAAGTCCGCGCGTAGGGAATAGAGCATTCTCCATGCGAATGGAGGAGCTAGGAGTGAAAGTGTTGCGGTTGGTGAATGAGAGCGATGTTGTTCCCAATGTTCCTGGACTTGTTTTCAACGAAAGTTCATGTGGATGGCTAAGTAAACTATTCAATTGGCTTCCTTGGACATATTTTCACGTGGGTGTGAAAATTGTTTTGGACAACAACGACATCCGTAATCTTTATCCTGCTTATGACCATAGTTTAAAGGTTTATCTTCAACTGATTGATGACTATGTGGGAGGGGGTAGACCTTTCAAATCCTCAGGGTGAAGAGAGCCTGCTTCGGTTGCAACGAATTATTGATTGGAGACCTTGGCATTCCCCTTATTGGTGGCAGTACTAGTACTAGTACCAACACCAACAGCAAGATCAAATTAATAAATCTAGACAAGGACAAGAATTAGTAATAGGACCGACTGAATCACCTGAAACCTGTTATCTACTAAGATGACTGACTCAATCAGATCTTTTGTCTATTATTTTATTTTAATTTTTTGTACTTTATTATCACAATGGCCAATCAAGTGATCAGAACGAAAAAATATGGTGAATCAGAATCAAACGCCTTTTGTAAGAGACCTAATTTTTTATATAGTAGACTTGTTAAGAATTTCGATTGCATAATATACTTAAGACTTTTTCCAGTTAAAAATTTCACAAATTATATTAAGCAAATATAATTTTTGCAGCCGCAAAGTACAACATTGTGAAAAAAAACAGGGTGATAAGGTGCCATGAGCTAAGACAGCCCCAAAAACTAAGCCTGAATAATCCAATAACAATTGTCTCCTTTAATACTAATGCCTTTAGTACTAAATCACTCAAATCCTTATCCGAAAAAAACAATCAAAACATGAAACATAAATAGTGAGAAAGAGAGCCAAAAAATAATTAGTAGATTTTGATAATCTGGCGATGACTCTCACCTCCTTCCTTCCCTAAATGAAAGGAGATGGAACCCTCTGGTTCGGCTAAATCTTTTTTTGATAATGCATCAGCTTCTTTGTTAAATTCTCGGTAAATGTGGAAGGATTGAAATCTTTCGAAAGAGTTCCTGAGAATTTGAGTTCTATTTTTCCAACCTTCTAGAGAGGTTACTCGAAGTTTTCTTTTTTCATTCAGCCAGTGAATGATAACCCTTGAATCACCCAGGATTTGAATCTTAGGGAGCGCAAGTAGTTTTGTTACGTATAAGGTAGCCCAAGTGCCAAGTAGTTTTGTTAAGTATAAGGTAGGATTTGAATTGGGTATTTCGGATCGATCCCCTCCTAACCAGATTAATTCATTAGTTGAATCAGTTAATGTGATTCCCAATGAAATAAGTGTCTACTTGTAGTGTTCCCACTCCGTTGCCAGGTCTCCCGAAATGCCTAGTTCAGTGCTATCCAACCAATGGTCCTGTGACAGAGCGTGAGGCTGTTGTTTCCATGCCTGAGCAAGAACTGAGATTTGTTTTTGATGAAGAAAAGTTTGAAGGTTGGGGGACAGAAGCGATCTCAATCCCAGATCAAGAACTTTATCTCTCCCAATCTTCACCAGGGACCCTGACCCTGGCTTCCAGCTAAGCCAATTATTTATTAGATGAATCAATTTTAGGAGTCCCTTCCACATTTTGGAAGCCGTTGGCTGGGTGAAGGTGTCCGAACGGAGCCAGGTATCAACAATTGTTGAGAGAAGGTACTTTTCTTTTAATACCTTTTGCCACAATCCTTCAGTAGTAAGGACTCTCCAGAATGTTGAAGCAGTAAGTGCATTGCTGAAATTGTAAATTTTTAGTAGTCCCCAACCTCCAAAACGTTTTGGACGTGTGACTGAATCCCAATTTGCAAGATGGAGATGTGAAGCATCAGCGTTCCCTCTCCACAAGAAAGTTAAACAAAATCTTCCTTAGCCTATGGAGGATGGATTGGAGGATATCAGCAAGCGAAAGCCAGTACACAGGTTGACTCTCAAGTACAACTTTGCAGAGTGTAAATCTTCCTCCTAGGGACAACCATATGAAGCTCCAATGGCTAATCCTTTTTTCAACTTTTTTTATGAGCCACTTCCAATCTTCAATATTTTGGCGGCCTGCTTTTAGAAAGTATCCCAGGTACTTAAACCCCTTATCAAGAGTAGATAATTTATAAGGAAGCAGTTGCTTGAAAGTAATAAGATCCACCTCCTCCAAGCCCAAAAAATGAATAGTCGATTTGTCCAGATTGACTTTTAAACCAGAGGTTGAGTAGAACAGTTGAATTATGCAATTGATTTCTTGCCATTCCTGCAAAGTTGCATTTGTCATCAGTAAAACATCATCAACAAAAAATAGATGGAGGATTTTAGTCAATCTGGTGATTTTAATCCTAGATAATGAGCCTTCAAATTTACTGGTATTTAAAATTAGGCTCAAGCTTTCCATCACAAGGACAAAGAGAAGGGGAGAGAGTGGGCATCCCTGATGGAGTCCTCTTCCAATCTTGAAAAAAATTGTGGTATATCGATGTCGATTCATTATTCACTTGCAACAGCATAAGACGTAGAGGTGCAGGGCATAAAACGTAAAGGTGTATTCTAACTAAAAACATAAAGGTGTATCTTAACTAAAAGCTTATATCTATTGAAGATGGGTATAATTAATGATCTTTTAATTATAAAAACTAATCTTATGGCTAGCAATTGAAAATGTTGATATTATTTTAGTCATCCTATTAAATTAAGGAATGAGATTTTATGTTCATAACTTATTTGGGTTTTTTAATGCTTATCTTTCCTTGTTTACTTTTTCACATTTACTTAATATGATTAATATTTTAATGCCATTACTAGTAATTGCCAAATTTACCTAATTAACAAAAAATAATAATTGCTTCAATAAGTCTTTATTCATCTGTCACAATCATGGAGTTGTGCTAGTATAAATTCATTTCATTACATTAAAATACTATATAATCATAGAATTAAAATACTATAATCATAGCATTGTAGCGTAAAAAGTAAAATCATAGCATTGTACTTCAACTTTCTAAACAATTTTGGCCCCTTTCGGTTCTCTAATCTTTATTTTAACAGTAAGATTTTAAAATGAGGAACATAAAGTCAACCCCTAAGATTACCCAATAACGGAATAGCTAAAAGGTAGCTAGTCCCTGTCTATATTTTATCAGCATAAGCATGCCCCTAAGATTACCCAACAATGGAATAACTGCAAGGTAGCTAGTCCCTGCTTATATTTTATCAACATAAGCATCAACTTTATAAATTGTTATATTAAAGCATCAATATTGGATATGGTTATTGATAATATGGTTATAAATTATCAGTTATATATGACCTTATCCATTTAATAACTATCTTAAAGATAGTTACTCAATCAATTTTAATTGTGATGAAAGAAGATAATATATTTATTTTTATTTTTCTTTATAATAAAATGTTTTAATTATTATTAATTAAATGTAATTTGAGTAATTTATATAATAAAGAGTATTCCAATGTTCGAGTAGACATATTATCTTTAAAGTTAGTTTTCATTTATTATTAAAGAATTAATTTTCATTTATTATTTAAAATTAGTTTTCATTTATTATTAAAGAATTAATTTTCATTTATTATTAAAGAAAACTGAACAAGTGTATATTCTTCTTAGTAGATCGTTAAACAAATTCTAGGAATGAAATCTTTTGCATCTTCAAATTAGGAAAGCAAAGTAAAGTAATATCAATAATTTTTTTATTATATTTTGAAAGAAATATGGTTATTAAAACAAATTTTGATGAAAGAATGGAATGACTGCAATTTGATAAGATGCTTACAGCCAACAACGGATAATAATTATGTGTATAGATTCAAACAAACATATTGATGCTGAATTTGGTGGATTGTTTGTAAGGGTAGTTTTTTATATTTATATTAAAAATGCATGACTACCTCCAAAACGATGATTTTGGTGGATTTTTGTTCGGTAATTTTTTATATTTATATTAAACATGTATAAAAAATATTAGTTACATTAAATAGTATTTATTTATTTTTAATGAATTGCAATATTTTTAAATAACATTAATTTTTTATTTCAAAATAACAAAAATAGGCAAGCATACATAGATAATATGAAAAAAAAAAAACCTTTACTTTAAAGTATGATTATAATTCACAATTTTATATAACATATAATTATAATTAATAATGAATCAGTAATAAACAACATATATAACATGCAACCATACAGTTGTCTACGATTCATTTGTCGATTACAATTACCATCTTGAAACGTGGATTTGCAAAAGCCAGAGGCTCTCAACGTCTCATCCTATTTCATTTGCAACCCCTTCTCAAAACTTTTGGAATGTGACAACCAATTCACGGTTGTTTTCAACAAGAAAGTATTCTTGGGTTTTAGTTAAAACTAATTAGCAGGAATAGGGGTAGCATTCAATGTATTCAGTTTTATGTAACTGAAGGAGGAGTTGTATAAATGTGATTCCTTAGAGGCATTTGACAGCAAGGGGGCTTCAAGCCCTCTACCGGGCTTCATGGTTACCTAAGCCTGGATGTAATCTCCTGGTTCCTGATAATAGAATGATGTTGCCATTGTCCCGTGGATGTTTCCCTCAGCCTGAGGGTTTTACCACATAAATAACTTGTCTCCTGTGTGACTGTTTTCTATGCATGTTTGTGTTGTAAATTAATTTTTTGTGGGTTCTAGAATACAACAAGTGGTATTAGAGATTCGAGGTGAGAGATTTATCTCTCGGAGGTGATAGATTTCTCTATCGGTGTGTGAAGTTGCAGAACAATATTTCTATGCGGTAGTTTCACGGATGAGGATCTAGATCGAGAGTTTTTCCTCGACATGTGGAGGACGTCAAGGTTCATGTCTGAGAATCAGTCGATGCAGACTCTATGGTCAATTATGAGTCGATTGGAATAGGCATACTGTGGTACCATTGTTTAATAATATATGCACATTCTAGACTGCGATAAGTGTAATTGGCTAAAGGAAAAGATTGAGACAGTGGATCCACAAAGCGTGGATGAATCATGGGATAATTTTTTCCACAATTTTTGTTGGGTTGGCATCAATGTCCTCGGGCATCTCCGAGAAGACGATCTAGGAGATTTGGAGGTTGATTTGATGTCTGATCTGATGGAGTTGCTCCTGGCTATGGATATGCATGTAGTGATGTTGCCTATGGCAGCAAAATTGACAGTGATTACATGCAATCAAGTAGTGGTTATGGGCCTCCTTTTGGTGGAGCCAGTGTAGGAAGTTATGCAGAAGTGTATGGGGATGCACATGTATATTTCTTTCTACAAATTACTATGAAAGACAAGACTATCGGTCATGTAAGAGGTTTTGGGTTTGTGGTCTTTGGAGAGCCTTCTGTTGCAGATCGAGTTATTCAAGAGAAACACACTATTGATGACAGAACCAAGAAGTTCTGGATAGACCGAGCCACAAAGGCGACATGGAGGCTTCTCATGAAGTGGAAGGTCGTGGAGGGACACACTAGTGGCCTGCGTGTGGCTACATTTGAGATCTGTGGTGGATTGGTGGTTGATATCCTGCCAATCTACAAACAAAATCATCGATATGTAACTGGATCTAGATATTTGTTGTTCAAATTCTTGCATCTCTGTCAGATCTTAGGCTAGATCGTTGTTTTTTGGAAGGATGTGCAGGAGGACAAGAGGATTCTTGATCTGTGTGTTGGAGAGAAGGCTTTGTGAAGCCTGTGCGAAGGAGAACTTGTTTGAAATAGAACCATTTTTGCAGTGGCAGACATGATCAACACAAATCTTAGCACAAAGGTGAGATGGATTGGACACTATGGATGGATAAAGCTAAGAAAATCGAAGGTCAAGCATTGATTAAGGCTGCGAGATCAAGGCTCGTTGTAGCCATTGAGGATGCATGGCTTATTTGGGTATGCCCAGTGCCTACAACGAGTCTGTTTCTTGAAAGGCGATATGTATAGGAAAATTATAATAGTGTTGGTACCGATGGGATTTCAGGAATTATATAATGCAAGTGCCTTGGGAATTATATCATGTTCCTTGGCCATATTTATTCCATTAAAGCTCTCTATTCATTTTCACTTGTATTTGAAGGTTGATTTTATTTATTCCATATGTATAACCCACACCTTTTAATAAGAGGGTCTGATTCTGATAAAGACGTGAGATCTGCATTGATTTGGGGTCGGAAACTAAGCTAGTCCAATGCAATTTGATAGTGCTGGGAGGTTCATTGGGTTTTCATAATCTAGTGGAGAATGGACATAGTAAGTATTGATCCATCACAGAGGAGTAAGAAGATTCCAAATGAAGATTGGACACTAAATGTGTCATTGTTGCAATATTGATTCGAGCCTGTTGGTGCACCCTTATCGATTGGGTGCATTTATTCGCTAATCAAGGTGTCCGGATGGTAAATGGCAATGGAGTGACGGTAAAGTCACTGTGAATTATTTATTTATTTTGGAGTTGTAAGCAATTACATGTAATTGGGAATATGGTTGTAAGACTTGAATAGGCATAGGTACCCCTTGTATTTAGCCAATAAAGTCTAGACATAGGCTTAGGTGATAGGGGGTTGGTTTCGGTTCGGTCCATCATATTGCATGTAACGAAGCTTGTTCAAAGGCTTGGGGAACTCTACGAAAAATGGGCCTGGAGGTGAGTGGTGAACACTTACTTGGTCGGCTTGGTTGGATTTGGTCAAGGGGATGTTCGTGTTAAGGTGGAGCATAGAGACTCCATTGAAAGTTGCCTTGAGCTAGTGACAAGCTCACTTGGATGGCTTCGTCTATTTTTTGGCGAAGGTCTCGAATACAGAGTTTGAGGTGGAGCACTAAAGGTGCTCAATATCATGACAGGAGAGTTGTTTGCAAAGCTCAAGTAATTATTCTATGGTCTAAAACTCGAGTAGAGAGGTTTGTACAAGATGTTGAATCCTTCATGGTGAGCCAAGTTTTATAAGAAGTGACTGTAACCATTGTGTTTATGGTACTCACTATCTTGGTTTTTAGAATGTTGACAGTATGCTTATAGCAAGAAGTAGCATGTTTAAGATCAGCAGGTTGGCTCAGTTGACTTGGATGTTAGAGATGAAGGATCTGGGAGAAACAAAACAATCTTGAGCATAGAAATTCACAGGGATGAGATTGATGGTAAGGTTTGGGTTATCATAACTTGAGTACATGGTAATGATACTCAATAAATTTGGTATGAATGATGTGAAACTAAAATCTTTTTTGGATTTCCATTATAAGCTTTTGTCAGGTTTGTGTCCAAGTGATGAAGAAGAAAAGGGTTATATATCTCATGTATAGTGTGCTAGTAGAAAGATTAATGATTGCAATGAAAGGATGAGATATTTCACGTGCAGTTGGTGTTGTCAGTGGTAACATGACAAATCCAGGTGGAGCAGTGAAATGGGTGCTTTGGTTCTGAAAGTACCGGTATCACCTATCTTCAACTTGCAAGAAGGTGATGAATGGACAATGGCATGACATTAATTTAATTGTTGTCAAGGTGGATATTTTTGGAATTTGTCAACAATTCATGGTTGTTTTCAACAAGAAAGTATTCTTGGGTTTAGTTAAAATTAATTAGCAAGAATAGGGGCATCATTCAATGTATTCAGTTTATGTAACTGAAGGAGGAGTTGTATAAATGTGAATGCCTTAGAGTCATTTGAGAGCAAGGGGGATTCAAGACCTCTCCTGGGTTGCCTGGTTTCCTAAGGCTGGATGTAATCTCTTGGTTCCTGATAATAGAATGATGTTGTCATTGTCTGGTGGATGTTTCCCTCACCCTGAGAGTTTTACCACGTAAATAGCTTGTCTCATGTGTGACTTATACTGTGCATGTTTGTGCTATAAATTACTTTTCTGTGGGTTCTAGAATACAATAAAAACCAATTATAATTATGTTTCTTCTTGTGCTTGAAGGTGCAAATACTTTAGTGAGACAATGGTCAAAGCTACTTATAATGTCTAGGGACAATATTTTCTCTCTATCTCAATGGTTGAAAGATTGAAACATGGATTTGCAAAAAGAGAGGTTGTTAGCCTCTTGTCTGCATACAGATGCTCTTTGTAGTTCATTTGCAACCCCCTTATCAAAACCATTTATAATTATGTTTCTTTGTTTGCTTGAAGTTGCGAATACTTCTGTGAGACAATGGTTGAAGCTGCTGTGTAGGGACTATTTTCTCTGCGTGGCACAACTTTCATTTGATACGAACTGCAGTAAGAGATGCCATTTTTCTCTCATAATAAATACTATATTGTCATCTTGAGAATTTTTAGATCATTGGTCAAACCAATGTAACTAGAAGGAAGTTGAATTTATTGATAAATTGTCGCTTCAGCTAATAGTCCATCTACATTGGAAAAAGTAAAGATGAGGGATTTTGTCAATCTAGAGGTAGATTCATTCTATGTAACAAGAAGCACACCTTCTTTGGTACTTTGAAGTTGACCATTAACATTGGTTTTTCATAAAAATGCCTAGATTCGTTTGTAGATAATGAAGAAAAATAAGTAGAATGCCAGAGTCCCAAGTATGAGGAGAAAAATATGCCTCTGTGCTCTGTTGTGCTCGTGCACCACTCAAACCCAAATCGAATCTGATAAAGAGAAATTTACATGGAATTCTTCTTGAAGAATTTTACATTCTCTTTGATTTTGATCTATACTATTTGATTGGTTTAGATCTTGCAAAGATCAGTCACGAGCGTATGAAGAGAAAATTCCTCCCATAATGTCTAACAACTATGTTAATGAGGATTTGAATCGAGAATTTAATTGACAATCGGCTCCATTTGCAACCATGGTTTAATAAAATGAAAAATTGATACACAAATTGAATAGTGCATGTTTAGTAAGGTCTTGATGATCGTAATCGTGATGCATTTGTTCTTTCTGATGATCATGATCCTGATTCATATCTTTGATGTCGAGATACATAGCTAGCTTCCTGATAGAGATCCATAGCTAGAAGAACCAAAGTAAGAATACATATAAGAATACATAAGTGGAGTAATTCCATACCCAATAGTAGAATTTCTTGGTCCAGTTAAAAATGCACGAGAAATTCAAAATGTAGGATGAGCAGAACCTATATAGCCACCGCCACCCTTAGCACCCCTTCTAGGTTTAGCTCTTGTTCGAGAGCCTTTCCAGATTGAGACCCAACTTATGATGTGTATGAGCCAGTCCCTTATCATCAAGACCCGATAGTAGATCCATAACCAGTAGTCGATCAAGAATATGTGCATTTTGAGAGCCAGGCCCACTCGACATTAACTAATGCAAGCAACTAGACTAGATCAACCCTCTAAAGAATCTTTGGAGTTGGTAAGGTACACAAATTTTCCTCTCCAGAATATTTGGACTTGGTAAGGTACACAAATTTTCCTCTCCAACAACCTCTTGGAATGATAGGTCATCAAGTGAAAGAATCAGTCCAAGGATTGCATAGGCTAAGGCCGAGCCCATGCTTCCACGAATGCTTCAACCAGGTAAGTTGTTGGCTATTTCACTTCAATAATAATGTTAATAACCCAAATTCCCAGATTTTGTTTTTTCGTAATCGTCGCCCTTGAAATATTCCAAAGCATCGATACAAGTAATGTCTTTGGTGTGGAAGTAAGATTAATCATTTGATTCTGTCAATATAGAAGGATTTATAAAGAGCAACTTTGTAAATTTGTAAATTGAATTTTCCTCCATGAACTTGCATTGTTTCTGAGTTATGCAACATTATTAGAGGAAAATATACATTAAAATCATATACATGTATCATTATTATAGTAGAAATATCTTGAAAATACATACATTAGACATTACTTTTTGTGAGATGAGGACTAAATACCGTTGAGTGAGCTTCATGGTTATGAAAATATTCAGAGGCCAGGCGTGTCAAAAGATATTGGTATAGATAGAAAGAAGAACGCCTACTCCTTTGATCTACACCCCAGAGCTGCAAGTTATCAAATGAAACCCTGTGATGACACCTTTGTTTGCATGCACATTCATGAAATCCTCGAAGTTGGCCCGCCATGGTATAATTATTTGGATTTTTCTCATCTTACCATGAAAAGCAACGAAGCAAATTAGTCTCTTTATATTCAGCTATGAAGAAATCTTGTGTATGATATATAATTTATTGATAATATAGCTTCAGGGTTTATCTTAACAAATTGTTGTTGATAACGTTGGATATTTAGTTAGTTCAGTGAACCCTTTAACTAGAGCTTTGGTAATAAACCCATTTAAAAATCACACAAAGGAACCCATACGGAACTGTATCAACTCACTTCTCCCGAAATTGTAAATGCACACATACCTATTGATTTGTTTTGTTTTTAAATTCTTCCATTGGACTTATCCTACCCTGATGTTAGTTGAAGGAAATTCAATCATGGGCTTTAGGAGGGACATCCTTAACGTTGGTGTAATTCATAGAAGAATTTTTTTGAGCTTGTTGTTGGTTTCGAGAGAAATTATAGTACACTAACGTTTGTTCATTGTGCATGGAGATGTAAGGCCCGCGATGAAGGATAAAGTTCTAGGTGAGAGTGTGCATGCAAATCTCCATGGATCACCACAATACATCCATCGACTGCAACTAACATCCACTACATAGTTTACGTGGATATTTTTTAAATTTTGAAATTTTAAATGATTTGTGATGCCTAACAAATAGGGATAAAAATTTCAACATAGAAAGGTTAATTAAATAGCATCACAACCCTAACCCAATCATAAAATTCAAATTATCAAATTGAAAAATATAAGAATTATTTATTGTTTGCAAAATAATAAAAACAATAAATTAGTTTTTCATAACATTGAGAAATATTTCATAGAACTCCCAAATGCACAAGTTAACAAGTTGTCAACGATGATTGACCGCCACGCTAAAGCTAACCTCCCTAAAAATCTGGTTTATATCCTCACACCACATTAAATATGAAATAATATGCTATGAAACATTTAAATGGGAGGAAATATAACCAAAGCTAATCTCAATGATTTACATAAAATATGTTAAGATAAATAAATTAGAATATGTCAAATTTCCTAACATATGAGAGTTATGAAAGATGGATTCCATTAAATCTTTACACACTTACAAAAAAATATTTACACAAGTTAACAAGCTGTCAATGATGATTGACCGCCACGCTAAAGTTAACCTCCCTAAAAATCTGGTTTATATCCTCACACCACATTAAATATGAAATAATATACTATGAAACATTTAAATGGGAGGAGATATAACCAAAGCTAATCTGAATGATTTACATAAAATATGTTAAGATAAATAGATTAGAATACGTCAAATTTCCTAACATATGAGAGTTATGAAAGATGGATTCCATTAAATCTTTACACACTTACAAAAAAATATTTATTAATTATTTGGAATTATTACCATAATTCAACCAAAAAATATAATATTTATTACAATCTATAAAAATGGATCCTCAACGACGCAAGTTCCTTTCACCAAAACTAATCAAAGCTACGATACCACAAATGACCTAGAAAATAGGGACACAATCCCTTTCAAGTTCTTTTTTCCAATAAAATTAGACATGCAGAGTCTAAGTTCTCTCACAACCAAGGCTAGTCTAAACCTTCCTTTATTTTCAAGGTTCAATCGGTCTTTTTCAAGGTTCAATAGGTCTTTCCATTCAAACTAACACAACCTAAATTTTAATGTCTCCTTAAGCATATGAGCCCTCTCAACATTATTACAAAGAAAATAGCCTTCAAGCACAACGAAGAATTTTTTCTAACACTTAACACATCAAACACATAGGAAAATAGCCTTCAAGCACAATGAAGAAATTTATTTAACACTTAACAAAACAAACACATAAGAAAGAAAATTGAACATTCATTCTTCACCTCAAATGACTTCTTACTATCTATAATCAAAATACTAACATTTCAACCAAAAAAAGAAAATTAGTCTTTTACTTATAGTTTTGCTTCTTCTTATTCTTCCCTAAGTTGTCTTTTGTTTTACTTCTCTCCTTTAATTTCCTCCTCTTCCTCATATTTATTACCCTCACCAAAAAGATTGAGGCTCATAATATTACCTTCACTTCTTTGATCCTAAAAAAGGATAATACAACTACTTTTGAAAAGTTTTAGCTGATATCCTTATGCAACTGCATCTACAAAATCATTTCAAAGGTATAGCACGAAGACTCAAAAAAGGTCATTTGAAAACAAATTTTAGGTGAGAAAATTGAGATTTTGGAAGGGTAACAAATCAATGATGCCATGGGATGGAAAATTAAAGTGTACACTTGATCGAGGCTTTACTTGAGAATCCTCGTTATTTAGTTAGTTTTTTTATCATAAATTTGTTATATGGGTGATGTGGTGAATTGTAACACCCTATTTTCCCGAGTTTGTAAAAATAACTATATTGGCCAAGAAATATGACAAACTCAAAGATGTGAATGTTTGATTGGACAGGCATTTGTATAAAAGGTCAATGAATGTAAATTATGTTATGAATATGTTTTACATGATTGCTAGGAGGGGGATGTGCTAAAGAGACCATGATAGCTAATGGAAGGTTGTGGAAGGGACCTGGAATGGTGGCATTAACTTCCACCGAACCAATACCGTACTGGTCTTTACTTGCTTAAAGACCAAAGCAACCCTCTGACCCTAGAATGAATTACCGACCAGGATGGTAGGTGGGGAGGCTCCTCAAGAGTTAATGAGGGGCTGCGGGCGAACCGCCCATCCCTAGAAGCTCTCATACCTGACCATGGACGGGGGAATTCGCGCCACACGCAATCTTGCAGAACAAGGAAAGAAAGTAAGTGTGGGGATAAGGGAGGGAGGATGCGCAACAAGGAATGCGGAAGAGAAAACAAAAGGAACTCTGGAAATATAGAGAGTATTGAACAATGGAGAAGGGGGAGAAAACCTTCATTATTCACTTCCGTTGAGCTGGAAGTAGGAGACTGAATCTACAAGCATCGTGGTCTAGCTCGGGGCGGCTAGTGGTAAATCCGTCTGGATTCACTGAGCCTACGGTTGGGTGGAAACGAGCACCCCTCTCAGCAGTCGCATCACATCTGGTGTTTTCTGATAAGTGTTATGTATTGTATTTTGAATTGCATATCCTGAATGCATGCTCATGTTTTATACACTCATAAATGGTTTCTGTATAGAAGTGTTTGCCTTGTGTTTTGATTTGAAGTAATGGATGCATGCTTATACTTGTATAATCATAATTGGTTTATGTATAGAATGAATGAGTTCATAATACGAGTTTGTGCCCTTGAGAATTGTCCCATCTACTTGACTCACGCTATGCCCTGGTTTGATTTCCCGAAGGCACCTTCTCCCAGGAAGTTTCCTCGCACTCCAGAGCCGGAGTGAGTCCCTTGAAAGGACAACCATGATAGGAAACCCACGATTTTACTTTTCCCTTACAATAGATTTTATAGCTCGGTGAATTAGGAAGGATTTTCAGTCAGGTCACCAAGCCTAGGGATAATTTACCCAAGAACCCTCTGAAGGATCTATCAGAGCTCTATTTCCCGTCAACCTTAACCTTTGCATAGGTAGGAGATTGGATTTGGCAACATCGTGAAAGTCCCAAAGTATTCGGAGCCATCCATAGGCACAAGACACATGGCAGCCAAGTAGCATTTCGCTGACCCGCGACTGGGAGCGGTAAAAGGGTAGGATTGCACGATCTCATGAGTCACAAAATTGTGACGTGATCATGGTAGTTGATCCAGGAGTGATCTGGACCATTAGTTTAGTGTGAATAGATTTCATCATTTCAGCGTTTTGACACCCAGGAAACCAAAGGGTGATACCCCTCGTCTTCGCAAGATGCGAAGTCTCGGTATGTGAAACTCTGAATCAGTTTAGTATGAATAGGTTTCGGCATTTCGGCGTTTCGGCACCAGCAAAACCAAAGGGAAATACTCTCATCTTCGCAAGCCACGAATTCCCGGTATGAGAAACTTCGAATCATTTTAGTGTGAATAGATTTCGGCATTTCGGCATTTCGGCACCCAGGAAACCAAAGGGTGATACCCCTGGTCTTCGCAAGTCGTGAAGTCTCAGTCTGCCAAACTCTCAATCAGTTTAGTGTGAATAGGTTTCGACATTTCAGCATTTCAGCACCAGGGAAACCAAAGCGCAAGACCCCTCATCTTCGTCAATCGCGAAATCCCGGTATGCGAAACCCCGGCGTGCTTGGAGGATGAGCCCTAGGTCACAGGACAAGGTCATGTGGTAGAAAAGAGGAGTCCTGAAAGGATCTGGACCATCCATTGGAGGAGACGCGTGTTGAGAAGTCAGAGTTCTAGGAAATATCTGAAACCCCATGAGTCGTTGGATCTCATACAAGAACTCGTGTATCGGGTTTCAGGGTTTGAAGAGTCAAAATACTCGACTCTCTTGCATTTCGAACTCCCGGTTACCGAAATCCTGATACGGCTAGGATCGTCGGATCAAGGGGATATTCACAGCTGTCAATCTCAATGAAGGTACGATTTCAGGTTTCTGGGTTTGAAGAGTCGAAGGACTTGACTCTCGGACATCGCTAAGTCACGAATTGCAAAAGGGGCCTCTTGACCTGGCCTAGGGTCATAACTGATGATCACATGGAGGTGAAGCCCGTTCTTGGTGCTTGAGTTGTAGACGACAGGTTTTCAATGAAATAACCGGTGGATTGGTTTAGTGAAGGCTCTGACAGGAAGAGCTAGCTTGCGCTAGGACCTCGTAGGAACTCGGGGATTCTGTCCCTCGAGAAAAAGGAGAAAAAAGGAGAAAAAAGGAGAAAAATTTGTTATGCCATAGTGGGTATGTTACAAATTGGTATCAGAGCATGGTTACAACACTTTTCCTGCTTGGGCTCATAAACGAGTTATGCAGAGACTCCATTCAAAGTACTCTTAAAAGGAGTAACCCTCTATCTTAACCCCCTTAATCAAATTTCGAAGTTAAGAATGAAAACTCCTATTGTGGTATGCATGTGAAAAATATGAATTATGCGCTAGTTATAAATGAATGTAAATATTGACTAACAACAAGCGTTTTTCTTCTACACACAAGCGGACGATCAACCGCGGGAAACTGCAGATGCATAGAATGGTGAGTCACCACGAAGTGGGGGATGGCTCCCACAATAGAGACGAAGAGTCTCATGAAAGGAGGGTGGTAGAGACCCCCCCAGATCTGGCTGAGACTGTGAGGAGCCTCATGGTCGAACTACAGAGCTGGAAGGATGACAATGAAAGGATGATAAAAGAGCAAGAGAAGAAAATGAAAATTAATGCAGTCTTACTACAGAGTTTATCCGACATACAAAGACAATTGCAACATGAACCTGACACCAGTCACAGAGACCAACGACAGGCAAAGAAAAGTCAAAGTCCACCCGAGATACAGAAACGTGGTCTTTTAAGTGGCCACAATGCGAAGAGCACCTCGAGAAAGGTCCACCCCAGAGATAAGGGACAAGCATCGGACGATTCATCTGGAAAGGAAGATGGCGACTCGGAGGGATCTTCTAGCAGCAGAACTAGTTCTTAGTCCCAAAGAAAATTGAAGAAGCGAAAGCATTCCAAAAGTCATAATCTCGAAGAATTCAAGAAGGTCAAACCACCTTCTTTCGACAGTGAAATAAATAAGGGGGAGGAAGTGGAGGCCTGACTGTTTGGACTAAAGAAGCATTTCAGAGTCCATGACTTCTCAGAAAACTTGAAGGCCTGAGTAGCCACTTTCAACTTGAATGGAAAGGCTTCCATTTGGTGGAAACACCTTAAAAATGTAAAAGGGATTCACGAAGAGGGCATGTCTTGGGAACAATTTGAGAAATACTTCAGGAAGAATTATCTGTCGGAAAAGTATTTCGATGAAAAGACTAAAGAATTCTATGAACTCAAGCTGGGGCAACTCACCATAGAGGAATATGTCAACTCACCATAGAGGAAAAGGTGCAACGATTCATCCGTGGAGTACCTAAGGACTATCAGAACAAAATTGAGTTTGATGAGCTAAAGACTCTAGAAGACACTATTCGAAAGGAAAGATATTGTTATGACCATCTTGGGCATCAGACAGAACTTCGCGAAGGCTAGAAGTAGAATAATAGTTTGGGATTCCAGAAAAATGGGTTTAAATCCCCAAGATTTAAAAACTATAAAAAGGACTCAAGGATAAGCTTCCCAACCCAAAGTGTACACCAGCAAAATTTCCTCTCCCAGGGCAGAAATAAACCTTCTGGATCTGCCCCAGGAAAGACTGATAACCCAAAGAGAGAACCCTTGAAATGTTGGGGTTGTGGGGAAGAACATATGCTAAGGGACTGCCCACACTGACAACAGAACAAACAGAGAATTTACAACATTCAAGAAGATTACACCGTCAATGACGTGGCCAAGAGTGTGCGGCAAATTTATGCAGCCTTGGATAATAAACAATCTGACCACGAAGCTTCAGTGGTGGAGATAGAAGGTATGATCACCAACCATCTAGTGTCTATTCTAATTGACCCTGGTTCAAATTTCAGTTATATAGCCCCTAAGGTTTTTGATAAGTGTAAATTATAGCCACAAAAAAATGCCAAGCCATGGTTGTTATAGTTAGCCACTGGCACTAAAAGAAAGGTAGCGGAGGTCATACCCGCTTGCCAATTCACTATAAGTGAATTCCCCACCCAAGAAACCCTTAACATATTACCCCTATGATCGTATGACTTGTTGCTTGGTATGGACTGGCTAGCCACATATAAAGCCAGACTAGACTGTTACCATAAAACCTTAGAATGTGTAAGTGAATAAGGAAGGAGGATAACCCTTCAAGGGATCCAAAAACCTGTCTCAGTGAGATGAATATTAGCTCTTCAAATGAGAAAGTATTGCGGAAAGGGATGTCCACTATATGCGATACATGTGTTGAAATCAATTGAAGATGACAAACCAAGCCTCGAAGACCACCCCACACTATAGAGATGTATTTTCGGAAGAGGTACCAGGTCTACCTCCGAGAAGGGACATTGACTTCTCGATAAAACTTGCACCAGCAGCGGTGCCAGTGTCTAGAACACCCTACAAGATGAGCGCACCTGAGCCAGTTGAGCTTAAATTACAACTAAAAGAAATGACGGACAAAGGCTTTATCCGACCCAGTGTGTCTCCATGGGGAGCACCAGTCCTGTTTGTGAAAAGGAAAGATGGTACCCTTCGATTGTACGTAGATTATAGACAACTCAATAAGGTAACCATAAATAACAAGTACCCCTTACCTAGGATCTATGACCTGTTCGATGAATTGGGAGGTTCTCCCATCTTCTCAAAGATTGACTTGATATCTGGATACCATCAAGTCCAAATCAAGGGTGAAGACATACACAAAATTGCCTTCAGGACGAGATATGGTCACTATGAGTTTGTGGTAGTACCATTTGGATTAACCAATGCCCCTGCCACTTTTATGTTCTTGATGAACAATGTTCTCAGCAAATTCCTAGAAAAATTTGTACTGGTTTTGATTGATGATATATTAATTTACTCCAAGAATAGAGAGGAACATGAGGAACACCTTAGGCTTGTGTTTCAAGTTCTAAGAGAACAACAACTCTATGCCAAATTTAGCAAATTCAACTTTTTCCAGAAGCAAATACATTACTTGGACCATGTCTTATCTGAAGAAGGAGTAGTAGTAGACCCTGACAAGATCAGGTCTATCATGGAATGGCCTACCCCAAAGGACATTTTAGATATCAATCTCTTTATGGGCTTAGCAAGATATTATAGGAGATTTATAAAAGGATTCTCCAAGATTGGTTGTCCAATCACTGCCCTCCAGAAGAAGGGGGCTAAATTCACGTGGACACAAAAATGTGAAGAAAGATTTCAAACCCTAAAACATCTACTAACCCACGCACCCATGTTGAAGATCATCGATCCTCAAGCTGAATTCCTTGTGTGCACAGATGCCTACAAGGAAGGGATTGGGGGAGTCTTTATGAATCCCAAAAATTGAATGAGCACGAAATCAACTATGTGACCCATGATCTAGAGCTGGCCGCCATAGTGCATGCCTTAAAAATGTGGAGGCATTACCTCCTGGGAAGGAAATTTGTACTTATGACAGACCATTGTGGATTGCGATATCTGTTTGACCAACCAAATCTCAATGCCAGACAAGCTAGGTGTATGGCCCTCCTTAGCGAGTTTGATTTTGAAATCAAACATATTAAGAGAAAGGAAAATAAGGTGGTCGATGCCCTTAGCAGAAGTATGAAAACAATTCACCTGGAAGCGGTGAGCACCTGGGAGACAGATGTCAAGGAAAGAGTCAGGAATGCATAAGAAACAGACACATTGTTCTGGACCATGACCTCGTACCTAGAGCAAGAACCCATAGGGATAAAGTATGAAGGCTACCAGATGATAGATGGAGGTCTACTAACTTGCAGAAACAGATTGCATATTCCAGATTGTGATGATTTGAAGAGGTTCATAATGGATGAACTACATAAGAGACTGTATACTGGGCATCTAGGATACCAGAAGATGATCACGACCACCAGGAAACAATTCTATTGGCCTGGATTTAAGAAAGACATAGATGAGTACTTAGCCAAATGCATAGAGTGCCAACAAGTTAAAGAAGAACACTGACACCCAACAGGATTATTACAACCTCTACCAATCCTGGAATGGAAATGGGAAACCATCTCCATGGATTTCATCACCGGATTACCAACCTCGACCAAACAGAATGACACCATCATGGTAGTGGTGGATAAATTGAGAAAGTTCGCTCATTTTATCCCCATCAAGTCAACTTGCAAGGCAATAGACATCGCCAACGTATTCATGAAGGAGATATTTAGACAACATGGTATGCCTAAAGCGATCGTGTCTAACAGAGACACAAAATTTACTTCCAACTTTTGGAAATCCTTGATGGTTGGTCTAGAGACCAAATTACTATTTAGCACAACCTATCATCCTCAAACCGATGGAAAAACGGAAAGAGTGAACCAAATATTAGAAGACATGTTAAGGATGCATGTAATGCATCAACCCAAAAAGTGGGAAGATTACCTTCCACTGGTGGAATTCGCCTACAACAACGGCTACCAGGAATCCCCGAAGATGAGTCCTTTCGAAGTCCTCTATGGTAGGTCGTGCAACACTCGAGTCAGTTGGAGTAATCCCATAAATAAAATTTCTATTGGACCTGAAATGTTGAAAGAAATGGAACAACAAGTGATTCAGATAAAATAGAATCTAAAGGTTGCTCAGAACAGGCAGAAAAGTTACGCCGACTGAAAGAGAACTCCAAGAGAGTTCAAGATGGGAGACCACATATATCTTAGAGTTAGGCCTAGGAAGAGCTCCATGAGGATGGGAGCTTGTGCCAAGTTCGCACCTCGGTATTGCGGACCCTTTGAAGTTCTAGATAGAGTAGGAACTGTAGCCTATAGGATAGCACTTACTCCCACAGTAAAAGCACATAATTTTTTCCATGTTTCATTATTGAAGAAATATGTATACAATTCTAATCATGTAATTGAATGGTCTGTGATCTAGGTGGAACCGGAGGGATAATTCCTGCCAGAACCTCAATGCATATTGGACAGAAAGGAAACCCCACTCAGGAATTGAACCATTACACAAGTCAAGGTGCAGTGGAAACATTTTGGCCCAGATGAGGCTACGTGGGAAATGGAAGGTGCCATGAAATAGGCATATCCGATTTTGTTTACTTATGTACATACACATCATACTAATAGAGAGAACATCGAGGATGATGTTCC
>SNQJ01S0025985.1:21723-32797 GCA_010110895.2 Picea sitchensis
TATAATATATGTTGGTTTTCTCGGTTTGGGTTTCCAGGGGAAAAATCTCTGTGTAATGTTTGTATTTGCCATTGTATCTTTTCTGTTCTTTTATGAATATCTGTTTACAGTAGACATTGTACAAGGTTAGAATTTACAATAAATGTATTGATCTAGTACGTTGGCACATGTAACATTATCCACCATGAAGAGAATTTTGAATTGCCTTGTAATGTTGAGTCATAACTGAAGTCTTAAGTCTAAGTTTTATTTTAGAACTAAAGTGTAATGTTGAGTTGTAACTGAAGTCTTAAGTCTAGTTCTATTTTAAAACTAATGTGTAATGTTGAGTTGTAACTAAAGTCTTAAGTCTAGTTCTACTTTAGAACTAAAGTGTAATGTTGAGTTGTAACTAAAGTCTTAAGTCTAATTCTATTTTAGAACTAAAGTGTAATGTTGAGTTGTAACTGAAGTCTCAAGTCTAGTTCTATTTTTGAACTAAAGTATACCAGTCTCAAGTCTAGTTCTATTTTTGAACTAAAGTGTAATCCTGAGTTGTAACTGAAGTCTCAAGTCTAGTTCTATTTTCAAACTAGAGTATATTAGTCTCAAGTCTAGTTCGAACTAAAGTATGAAGCTGAGTTATGATTAAAGCATGCAAACAAGTTACTATTTCGAGCCTCTCCTCTTCTCCTCTTCAGCCTATATAAGCAGAGGTCGACCCCTCTTTTCAACACAGTTTTTGATATGCAGGTTAAGGGAGAAGCAATAGAGGAGCATATCAGTGATAAAGAGGCAGCATACCAAAACAACATTTCAATGTTGTATATCAGCAATAGAGGCTGCATATCAGAGGCATATATCAACAACATATCAATGTTGTATATCAACTAGAGGTAGCATATCATAGGTGTATTTCAACAAGGTCTCTTAGGTCTTTTTTAGGTCAGAGTCATCTTGGCAAGATCTTTAAGAGCAGAACATCCATGGTGGATATTTGTAAGTGATCTTACATTATTAATGCAATAAAGGAATATTGTTTGCTGGGGGTTTTCTCCCTGTACAAGGTTTCCCCGGGGTATATGTGTTGTTGATGTGGATGCTTACTTATCTACATAGTTATTGCTATTTGGTTATGATTTGGTATTGTTGAAGTGTATTAAGCTGGAATCAAAGTGTTGAAGAAAATAAAAGAATTAATCCGCATAAGAAATCAAGCTCATAATTTAAGATATACTTCAACGAAGGAGCATTTTGTAGGTGACCTGAAAGTCCCTTCCAACTCCCAGCAAGAAAACAAATAAGTTCAACACACAAATCTTCAGGCAGGCCTTTCAACCAATGAAAGCTTCGAATACAGGGAGAACACCAATCACAAGATACTTGTTTTTTTTTTGTGTTTGAGTTTTTGTTGGCTAACAGAGTTTTTTTTCGCTCAAAGATGACGTCACATAAAACCATTCCCTCCTCTTTCAATTGGGCCTGAATGGCATCTCTAAGTTGTCTCACATGTCCATGACCAAGAACACTACAACGAAGGCACCTTAAAGCCCAACTCTCCGATGATAGAGAGAAATGGGAATAATTATTTAAAATGAAAGTTGGAGGATGATAGTATAATCTTCCATACATTTTGGTTTAATTCGTTTTAATGGCAAATGCCCTCGATCTTTTTGCTTATTAATGCCAATCTTTTTGAATATGTGTGTTGAATAGTCACTAATAACACGAGTTAACATTTCCATATGCAAGCAGATTCTCAAATATGACAACCTGTAATATATGCACAGTATTAAAGAATGGCATGACGTCAAGACCTCTGTGAATGACACGTTTGTGGATGGCAACGTGGTATTACAATATTGCACTGTTACTATGATGATGCCTTTAAAAAACTAAAATAACCAACACTTTTTGCAAATTCAAAATGGACGCAATTTTTTTTATCAGATCCCATAATATTCGCCTGTTAATGCGTTTAAATGGGAGATGTCCTCGAGCTTTCCGCTTATTAAATCCAATATTTTCGAACCTATCTGGTGGTTTGTCAATAGTAAAAGCATAATTAATGTGCATTGGGAAGGGCAGAAGGTGGCGGGGATGGAGGGGAGCGAAAAAATGCTTTTAAACTTTTTTGAATTCGGGAGTGCGTGAACCCTCGAAACTTTGAAGACTCGACTAAGTATGGAAAGGCAAGTCGGATAGACGGAGTCATCGTAGGTAAAGTCAAGCATGCAAGTTTGAGGAGTCCAGGGTCGAATTGTAGAGCATGAAAGTTTTGGTGCAGGATGTATACCCCGAACACGGGTTACTAGAGTTCGATAACACCTATCCGCGAACCCGCATTCATCAAATTGGCTAAGTATGCAAACGAATGGCGATCGGTCAGACTCGTGATGTGAAGATATAGATGGAGATCACGATTTGTCAGTTTGCCACACTGGGAACCCACGAGCACAAAAACATGAAAAAGTATAGAACCAAAAAATGCACAATAGAGGGTAAGAACAAAAGGGAAAAACAAACAAGTTTAGAAGAAATTGGCTAAGTATGCAAACGAACGACGGTCGGTCGGGCTCGTGATGTGAAGATATAGATGGAGATGACGATTTGTCAACTCGCCACCTCGGGAACCCGCGACCACAAAAACGTGACAAAGTATAGAACCAGAAACGCATAATAGAGGGGAAGAACAAAAGGGAAAAACACGCATGTTTAGAAGAGGAAAAAGAAAGGGAGAGAAGAACTTTAAAGCTCACATAACAACACTTAGTCTCATAACTATGAATCCATAGAAAGACATTAACTATGGAAAAAACATTGTCAACTATGAAATATAGTTGGAGCTCAACAAACTCTGGTTCCAGTCAAAAGAGATGTTGTTTATATCCACTGCAAAATTTTGCATATTATTTTTATCTTAATAGTATTTTTTGGGGAGCCAACTGTAAAACCATGTTCCAATTTGCGGTTTTCAAGTGGAGATGTGTTTGTGAAGAAATAAGTATGAAGAGGCTTAATTGCAGCTGCAGGGCCTCAACTCTACAAAGTTGAAGCAAATAACAATAAGCAGCATCCATCGAACCAATGAGCAAACATCAACTAGTCAACCAGAAATGCTAGTGAAGAACAATATTGTCGAAATTTACCGCAGACAAGATTGTATAAAAAGATCGGAGGAATATATTGTAACACGCCCTGACAGGTGAACATGCATATTTTTTTGGGAGCCAACTGTAAAACCATGTTCCAATTTGCGGTTTCCAAGTGGAGATGTGTTTGTGAAGAAACAAGTACGAAGAGGCTTAATTGCAGCTGCAAGGCCTTAACTCTGTAAAGTTGAATCAAACAACAAAAAGAAGCATCCAATGAACCAACGAGCAAGCATAAACTAGTCAACTAGGAATGTCGGTGATGAACAATATTGTCGAAATTTACTGCAAACAAGATTGTATAAAAATATCGGAGGAATATATTATAACACGCCCTGACAGGTAAACATGCAAGACTGTAAGGACCGTGCAAAGGCCTCCCACTGTGCAAACATTTAAGGAAGCTGCAGTTTTGCACAACTGGCAATCTGCATCCGCAAATGGAACACCTCCTTAACACCCACCGACATAAAAAAAAAAAAAGGAAATCGAATTTTCTCTTCGCATACGAACATGTTCTGGAAGAGGATTTTGACGCAGACATCCCCATCATTTAAAATTTTCACTTGCAAATTGGAAATAACAAACAACAAATAACGAACACAAAGTTAAATCTAACAATGAAACCCACCCGTAAATGGGGAACGACAACAACAACAACAACAACAGGCAAACAAGAAACCAACCAACAAGAAACAAGCAAGTAGAAACCAGTGATCCGGGAACGTCGCCAAAGAACAATATCGCTCATATTCACTGCAGACAACATTGCAGAAGAAAAAATAAAGGACGAAAATGTATTGCAACAGGCATGTCAAGCAATGCAAGAATGCAACTGTAAAAAATGAGACCAACCGGTGAATGGAGAAGGACAAAAGCACAACACCTGGCCCACAAACTGTAACAACAGATCCAACTGCAGATGTAGGACCCCAACCTTGCAAAGTTGAATCAAACAACAACAAGCAACAAATAACAATCCAGTGAAGAAGCATCAAATAACAACCCAGTGAAGAAGCATCAAAAGGCCCAACTGCAGCTGCAGGACCTCAACCCTGCAAAGTTGAATCAAACAACAATAAGCAACATCCAATGAACAAAGAAGCAAGCAGCAACCAACCGACCAGGAATGCTGGTGAAGAACAATATTGGCCAAATTCACTGCACACAAGATTGTAACAAAAAATTCGAAGAAAAATGTATTGTAACACATCTGTTAACCAAACATTTCAGGCTGTGAGACCTGTCAGGTAAACATTCAAAGCTATCAGGACCGTCCAAAGGCCTGCCATTGTGAAAGCAATTAAGAAAGGCGTGGTTTTCAGGGTTGTCATTTTTCAATACTGGGAGTGATCAAAATCCTCTTGCAGTCTATCTTTGTATGTGATTACTATGACCAGAGAAGCAATACTGTAATGTTGTCTTCATCTCATTCCTGATCGCCAATGTTGGACACAGAACCTACCTCCATCACAGCCATAACGACGTATAAGAAAAGGAAATCGTATTTTATCCTCACATACAAAGATGTTCTGCAAGAGGATTTCGACTCAGACATCTCCTAGTAGTCAAATTTCCCACTTGCAAACTGCAAATAACAAGCGAATCTAAACATGACACCCAAACCCACCCGTCAATGGGGATCGACAGAAGGCCAGTTCCAATCGTGGTTGTAGAATCCCATGCTTGCAAACTGCAACAAGACCAATAGGCAAACAAGAACAACAACAATAGGAAAATAAGGAATCAGTGACGAGCAAGAAGCAAGCATGAACCAGTGAACCAACAATGTCGTTGAAGAACAATATTGCCCATATTCACTGCAGAGAACATTGCATATAAAAAAATTTGGAAGAAAATGTATTATAACAGGCATGTTAAGTAAGCATTTAAGGTTGCCAGGCTTGTTAGGTAAACATTTAAGTCTGTTAGGACTACTCTGTAAACATTCAAGAAAGAATACTGTGTGACAGGTCTGTTACGTACGAAAAAAACTTTTATTATATTATTTTATAACAATAAAAAAAGTAGTAACAATAGTTTGAACAATAGAGGTTATGTAAAAAAGAAAATTTATTCAAAGGACAAACTAATATGAAGTCAACTAATAAAAAACTGTCTCTCTATCTTCAAAACTTTGGATATCCAAACATTTCAAGAAAAAAATAAAAACTCAGAAAGATCGTATATGATCAAAAACTTTGGATATGCTAACATATCAAACATTGGGAATAGTGAAGCTGACAATAAGATCTCCAATATGTGATCCAATCAGATCATGACATATATGGTATTTTTTATTAGATAAAAATCAATGTTTTTAGTTCCCTAGTTCCAACAATACATACTATGCAAATATTTTTAGTCAAATGACAAACTAATATGAAGTCAACGAATTATCGATCGTTATAGTCCCTCTACGCCTTCGGCATGGACTAATAATGAAGTTTCGTTTTTTTCAAGTGCTGAAATGAGAAATTGCATATGAATTTTATAAATTATGGAAAAAATAAACAACAAAGAAACACGAAGAAAAAATTAAAAAAAATATTTGACTTCTTATGGGCCATTTTTTAGAAAAGTAAAATTTAGAATCAAATATTATTATTAAAGCCTAAAATAGAGTGTCAAATAGAAAGATTGTAAGTGTCATTTCAAATAAAATAGAAAGATTTCAGTTTTGTCCACCATAATGGTTGAGGTGGATGTTGGGCTAGTTTTTATTCCAATAGAGGAAAAATAATTAATGATGACTATTTGGGAGCTGAAGAAATAATGCTTTCAATCACCTAAAATGAATAATTCAATTAACAAGTGTTGCATGACAGCGCAGTCCCTGCCGGGTTGAATTGGGAATAAATGCACAGGGATGGGGAAGAAGTAGCGGAGGCAAATGGAAACTGCAGCGGAGACGTGGCAAGCAACACGAAGCACAAGTGGTATCCATGCAGAAAATGACACGTGGCCTCTAGAGCAATTTTGGCATTGAAACCATTTAGTTTTTGAAAGTATATAATCCATCTTGCTTTTATTTTTTACCAGTAGTCTGACTTGCTATGTTCAAAATTTTCATTCCTACCTTGCATGTTTTATCTCTTCAATGTATTTATGAAATTCATTCATAATGATTTCTGATTTATTTAGTTTTTACCAGTAGCCTGACTTACTATGTTAAAAATTTATGTTCTTACCTTACATGTTTTATCTCTTCAATGCATTTATGAAATTCATTCATAATGATTTATGTATACTTCCAACTGGTTAGAGTTAAGTACAATTTTCATAGTCACTTCTTTAAATAGATCATCTGGCTTGTGTGTTTCTATATGTGCCGGGACAAATAAAGTTATATGCATAGCAGAAGAAAAACATATGCATGAGAAAAAGATAAAACACACAATACACATATAAAGTTACATTCAAATTAAATAAACACAATCTCTTGACATTCAACATAGTTGAAGATAAAAAAAAATTGAGCACATAAATATAAAAAGAGATAAATATAATTTTATTTGAAATATATCACAAAATAATATTGTTTGTTACATATTCCTGGAAATTTAAATGCATTTGTCGTATAGACTGGGATTGGGGCTCCCGTGGACCATAACAAAAATATGTATAAGAAATAGGACCGTAGAAAGAAGAAGTGGGTGACGTTAGAGAGCAAGACCTGAAAAGAAGAAATTGGAGGGTATCAGTCTTTGGCTAGACATTTCTATTTAAAAAGGTGGAATAACTGGATTGATAAACAAAGCAAGATGTGATCAGTATAGACTTACAGTGATGGTACATATCTCCCCCTTTGTTATTTGCTTGATGATGTCTTTTTATTGTTGTCGTCGATGACTACTGGAATCGTGTCAAATGTATGTTGCCCTTCGTCGGCGAGCTTCTCCATTGCCCTTTGGACCCATTCTTCAATGTAGCCTCTCAAGGGGGCCACATTGATCTCATCCCGAATTTTTATGTTGAAAAGCTTCTTTTCTAATTCCCTTAGATCGGTAGAAAGATTACGCAGAGCTTGATCAATTTCTTCATTTTGTACCGAATAGTCGACTAGCCAATTGTCCACGTCATCTTCACCATATTCAAGGATGTTGTAAAACTTTTCTAAAGACAACCCCTTAAAAATATCAACTTGTTTATCGAAGGCTTGCTTAGTTAAGGGCAAGGAGTTGACGATTAAGTTGGGGTCTTGGACCTCGTTGGTACTTCTGACTAAGTCTATTTCGGTCAGCTTTCTGAATAATTTTTTTTTCTTCGGTATGGCTTGTTCACATGATTGGACAATGAGATGTAGGTTCTTCACTTTCTCTTTCCAGCATGCATTTAATTGAGTGATCCGGTTTTGGGAGGGGATATCTTCTTGTCTTCTTCTCATATCTGTCATGTTGTTGACATGGATGACAAAAGGGATGACCGTGTCTAAATAGAAACGTTCTTCATTTTTTAAATCCGCCTGCAAATGTTCGTGCAAAGCATGTGCCTTCGTTCCAAGGGAAGCCATACTTTGTGATGTTTCCTAGGCCTCAATAATCAACTCCATTATTTTCTTGATATTCTTCTCCACATAGCCTCTACGCGATGCGAGGAGGCTGGATGATCCTTTTAACTTGGTTGCAGGGGTGGCAGGCATGGCTATTGCTAAAGGAATGGCAAGCAATGACATAGGAATCAAAGCTTCCTCCAATTCCTTGACTCAGTCCTTCAGTTTGGCATTCTCGGCCTCAATGCCTCCGATGAAATCATCAAGAGCATCTTTGGTTTCTCAGTGAAGTCGGGAGATTTGGGACAGGCGCATGTTCCCAAAGTTAATCTCTAAACGAGATTTCCCTTTCTTATTTTTTACATCTCTCTTTTCAATANAATTTTTAGACTCGCTGTAAAAAACAATGCTCTGGAATACAAAGGATTCATCTTCGTAAAAATTTTCAGTCTCAGCTATTTCCATTGGGCGACTATGTTGGATCCATCCCTAGGCTGATCAACGTTGCGGAATACATTATCCAGATTAGTCTCAAGTTCCATGTTCTCACTCTCAATTTCGAGCTCTTCTGCTTTCCCTACAATTTTTTTTTCTCTTCTTCTTCATGGGAAGCTTGTGAGAACTATCAATTTTAGTGCGAGGAGGGTTGTTATCTCCTCCTCTATTTGAATAATTATGGGTTGCTTTCTTACTGGGGTGGGTCGTTGGAGTGATGCTCTGGGATGTCGTACTCTTGGGAGTGGTATCCAGGGATTGAACACTCTTCGCACCAGGGCCTTTTCCCTGTTGCTTGTACAAATCAGTGATGCTTTGCAATGTCTCTAGGTCGTCGGCGTCAGAAGCAGGAGTGTTGTTGTCAGTGTCTCTGTTTTTGCTCAAGCGTCTCTGGAAAAAGGAATTCTTGAAGCCAACTGCAAGTAAATGTTCTAAAAACATTGCATTAGGGTCGAACCCTCTTAGCCTTTCAACATATGTTAGGTTCAAGTTGTTGAAATGGGCTGTGAATTCGTCAATTTTGTTGACTTTCCTCAACACAAAGTCCTCGACTTTCCAAGGTAGAGAAATGAACTGTTTTTTTCTCTTATCATGGAATAGATGCAACCAGTAGTTGTATTGCCTTGCTATTTCTATAACAAACATTATGTTTGTAATGTGACATGGAAGGAAAGCAAGATTTTCCTTGGAGCCAAAAATCCTTATCACACTGTAATTCTCCATTTGTTCAAGTGCCCCCTTCCTGGCCAAAAACTTAGTTGCCTGGTCAGACATGCAGGGAGCATCCTTTCCTAACAATAATTCTTTGAAAACAAAGACAAAGTCATTAAAAACCTTATAAAAACAGTGGGAGGCCTTGGGCCTCCACAAGGCCCGATATTGGAAGGTTACTGGGTCGAATTCCCAGTTTATCTTCTTGGACACAGATAGTTTTGGAAATGGACAGCAATGCGCTATCGCGGAAACCAAGTAGGATGACATATAAAATTTCTTCTACTTTTTGAATCTTGACAATTGGGAACAGATTTCAATGGAAATTAGCTTCCCCCAATAAAAAATGCTTGTTCCTTGACTGCGAAATACAAAATATAAAGAACCATGCATGAAATACTTGTTGTGGATTCTTGTCCCGTTATTCTTGTAAACAACCAGGCAATTTCCCGGAATGGATTTCTAAATGAACTAACCTGCAAGCTTGTGATATCTTCAGGAACTGTTGTTGGGTCTTCTAGAAACTCGGGCAAGAGGTCCAACCCGTTATTATGCTTTTTTAGGAACTGCTTGGAGTCTTCTCCTCTGAACGTCAATGTTGGCTTTCACAATCTTAACATCTTGAGGAAGACCTGAGGTGACAAAGAAACAGGAGAGTCGTCTCGTAGTGGAATAATTCTTTGGCCTAAAATATATCTGTCGGTGCACCAAGAGACCAGCTCCTTACAGTCAAAAAATTCAGGGACACAACCTGCATGAGAAATTCCAGAGGTCCAAATTACTTTGTTCTGGGCGAAAGGGGATGAGTAGTAAGAATATGCCCTGGACCACTGGAAGTTCTGGTCCTCACGCCCGAAGATGTTCACTATATATCCACAAAACTGTTGTCGAGATGGTGCCATAAGTTTACGAGAACGTCTGTTTGCTCAAGACGATGCTTGAAATGAATAGTTGGAGGGGATAATATAACCCTCTGTAAATGTTGGTTCAATGCGTGTGAATGGGAAATCTCCTTGAGCCTTTTGCTCATTAATGACAATATCTATGGGTGTTGCATGATGATTTGTTAGCAATAAAGCTTAGTTATTGCATACTTAGAAGTGTGAAGGTGGCGGGTACGACGAAGAGCAATTAAGGATTGGAGGTTTAAAGAATGCGCCAACCCAACGACGTGCGAATGACATTCCATGATGTTTGAAATTAACACTCAGAAGGGATAATATAACCCTCCACAAATCTTGGTTTTGATGCGTATTAATGAGAGATCTCCTCGAGCCTTTCGCTCATTAATGACAATTTTTACGATTCCTGCATGATGAGTTGTTAACATTAAAGCTTACTAATTGCATATATATATGTGTGTGTGTGTGTTTATAAACAATTTTTTTATTATAAATAAGACTCTTTTTTTATATATATAAGTATGAAAAGCGGTCGAACGGGCTTGAAAGTAGGGTTGCAAGGGATACTGAGGAGAGGTGAGCGCCCGACGGTCAAATTACACACACACACATATATATATATATATACATATATGTATATGTATATGTATATACACAATGTTTTTATAAACATTTTTTTATTATAAACAAGTGTGAAGGGGACGTGGAAGAGCAAGTAAGGAATGGACAAGTATGAAAAGCGGTCGGACGGGCTTCAAAATAGGGTTACAAGGGATACTCAGGAGAGGTGAGGGCCCGACAGTCAAATTGTATGTCTCGGAAATTTTGACTGCAAAATGCGTAAAACGAAAGAGGGCATGATGGGGCAGTCCAACGACCAATTTGTATATTTGCGGAATTTCGGTTGTTGTTTGCAGGTCACGGAACAATGGAAGGGAAATCTTGAGCCCGCCTGTCCCGGAACCCGCAATGGAAAAAGTGGCTAAGTATGGAATAAGGAAATGGTCGGTCTGACTCATTTTTGCTAATATATTGAAATTTGTAATAGATGTCCCATTACATGACAAGATATTTTATGCATGTATATCGCGGAATTCCGGGTGTTGTTTGCAGGTCACGGAACAATGCAAGGACAATCTTGAGCCCGCCTGTCTGGGAACTCGCAAGCAAAAAAGTGGCTAAGTATGGAATAGGGAAACGGTCGGTCGGACTCGTTTTCGCTAATATATTAAAATTTGGAATAGATATCCCATTACCTAGCAAGATATTTTCTGCATGTTTCTGGACAAGTTGTGTAGGGACGGACAGTCAGTGTGATTGTCTCCTTGAGGCTTTCACTCATT
>SNQJ01S0025985.1:32807-60749 GCA_010110895.2 Picea sitchensis
ATAGCAGGATCTTTTTTGCATGTTTCTGCACAAGTTGTGTAGGGATAGTCAGTGTGACTGTCTCCTCGAGGATTTTACTCATTAATGACAATCTTTACGGTATAATAATGGTTTTATAAACAATTTTTTATTATTATAAATAGGACTCTTATATATATATATATATATAAGTATGAAAAGCGGTCAGATGGGCTTCAAAGTAGGGTTACAAGGGATACTCAGGAGAGGTGAAGGCCCGACGGTCAAATTGTATGTCTTTATAATATATATATATATATATATATATATATATATAATGTTTTATACACATTTTTTTATTATAAACAATTGTGAAGGTGGCGAGGACGAGGAAGAGCAAGTAAGGAATGACCAAACATGAAAAGCGGTTGGACGAGCTTCAAAATAGGGTTGCAAGGGATACTCAAGAGAGGTGAGAGCCTGACGGTCAACTTGTATGTCTCAAAAATTTTGAGTGCAAAACGCGTAAAATGGAAGAGGGCGTGATGGGGCAGTCCAACGACCAGTTTGTATATCATGGAATTCTGGGTGCTGTTTGCAGGTCGCAGAACAATTGAAGCGCAATCTTGAGCCCGCATGTCCGGGAACCCACAATCGAAAAAGTGTCTAAGTATGGAATAGGGAAACGATCGGTCAAACTCATTTTCGCTAATATATTGAAATTTGTAATAGATATCCCATTACCTAGCAGGATCTTTTCTGCATGTTTCTGGACAAGTTGTGTAGGGATAATTTGTGTGACTATCTCCTTGAGGATTTTAGTCATCAATGACAATCTTTATGGTTGCTACATGGTAAGTTGTTAGCATTAAACCTCAGTTATTGCATACTTGGAAAGAAGTGCGAAGGTGGTGGGCACAAGAAACAACGATTAGGAATTGGATATTTCGTGAACCTGCCAACCCAACGATCCGCGAAAGAGATTCCAGAAATGACCAAGTATGGAAAGCAGATGGACGAGCTTCAAAATGGGGTGACAATAGTTCCCGAGGAGACGTGAGGACCTGACGGTCAAATTGTATGTCTCAGAACTTTTGAGTGCAAACTGTGTAACACAGAAGAGGGTATGATGTGGGAGTCCGGAAGTAAATTTGTATATCGTGGAAGTTCAGGTGTTGTTTGTAGGTCACAGAACAATGGAAGTGCAATCTAGAGCTCGCCTGCCTGGGAATCTGCGTTCGCAAAAGTGACTAGGTATGGAATGGGGAAGCGGTCGGTCAGAGTTGCGATATAAAAGCATGAGTGAAAATGTGAACTCGTGAGTCCGCCAACCCGCGCAGTTAGACATTTTCGGAAAAATGACTAAGTAGCCAGAAAGAGAAAGTAGAGGGTAAAAAGAAATGAGAATTTGGTTAAGTGTAGAAGAGGGAAAATAAGGGATAATATATTCTAATCTGTAATAAATATCCCATTTCCTGGCAAGATCTTTTCTACATGTTTCTCAACAAGTTGTATACTTATTGCATATACTTGGAAAGAAGTGTGAAGGTGGCGGGCACAGGAAACAACGACTAGGAATTGGAAATTTCTTAAACCGGCCAACCCGACGATCTGCGAAAGAGATTTTAAGAAATGGCCAAGTGTGGAAAGCAGTCAAATGAGCTTCAAAATAGGGTGACAAGGGTTCCCGAGGAGACGTGAGGCCCCGACAGTCAAATTGTATGTCTCAGAACTTTTTAGTGAAAAATGTGTAACATGGAAGAGGGGATGATGTGGGAGTCCGAAAGTCAATTTATATATCGCGGAAGCCCAGGTGTTGTTTGCAGGTCATGAAACAATGGAAGTGTAATTTAGAGACCACTTGCTCGAGAACCCACGATCAAAAAAATGGCTAGGTATGGAATGGGGAAGCACTCGGCCGTAATTTTGATATAAAACCATGAGTGTAAATGTGAACCCGTGATTCCACCAACCCGCGCAACAAGACATTTTTGGAAAAAACAACTAAGTAACCAGAAAGAGAAAGTACAAGGGAAAAAGAAAGGGGAATTTAGTTAAGTATAGAAGAGGGAAAAGAATGGGATAACTGAGAGTGGGAAAATAGAAAAGCGAAGGGCAATTTTCGTAAGCGGGAATTGGTATCAAACAAGCCCCATTATTGCAAAACCATCATTTTCTAGTCCAATATTTTATCCACTTACTCGTTTTCTATTGTGCTTGTACCATTAAAAAGGGTGTGAGCAAATGCTTTGTTGAAGATTTGTTTTTATCACAACTTGTGGAAGTAATTGTGTTCTTGATACATTCTTCAATGACTTTGACATATTATTTGAAGTATTAAACTTCTTGCATGATGGGTTGTTAGCATTAAAGCTTAATAATTGCATATCTAGAAATAACAACGATGAACTTGAAGTTTAATATTGTGGTTGATTTCATAGTCCCATTTGACTTCAACCACCATATATCATTTTTTATTTTTATTTGTTTTATTCTAGAAGAATAAATTTGGTAATTTTATTAATAAAGTAAAAGTGCTCAAATAGAGGCCAGAGGATGGACAACTAATAAAATGTTTCCTTTTGGAGTAAAAGAATCAAGGAAGCGAAAGGGAAATAAGAAATCGTTTGCTTGGCAAGGTTGAGATGAAAACAAAACTTCTAGGGCGGGGCCCCAACTGTCGCATCGTGAATTAGTGTTGTTATGTTCTATCTGCATTACAAATAGAATTAAATGTTGGTTTGAAACTGTCTAAAATTCATTTATGTTTCCATAGAAGCCTAATGGGATCGACACAATGCATTATCATATAATTGTTCAATGCTCCATATTAGATCAAATTACTTGAGCCAATATAATATTCAAGAATTACGAGACTATCAAACCATGCAAACGAGAAGAGGTGTTAAATCCAGCAAAGAAGCACCAACCAAGATTCCAAGGGAATTTTTTTAATAGTAAATCTATAAAAAAAAATACTAGGCAGTTTATATTTATCCATAGACATTGGACTGAGTTCTTTGCATCGAAGCATTGAACATATTTGTCACAAATACAAGTACAGGAGCTACAAAAAAAACAAAACATGCATACAATTATGTGTTTGTTCCTCTAGTGGGACAACATGCAGGAGCCATCGAGATGCTCTTCAACATGCATACAAAACTCATTGCCATGCCTTTTTAGAAATTCCTTGCAGTCTTCTCCTCAGAAGGTCAATGTTGGTTGTCACAATCTCAATATCTTGCGGAAGACTTGAGGCGACAAAGAAACAATAGAGTAGTTTCGCAGTGGAATAATTCTTTAGCTCTAAGTAGATCAACAACACTCCTTCTCCTGACGTTGGTGACCTAGAGACATTACAAAGCACCACTGAATTGTAAAAATAACAGAGAAAAGGCCCTGGTGAGAAGAGTGTCCAATCCGCGACTACCATTTCCAAGAGAACGACATCCCTCAACATCGCTCCAACGACCCACCCCAGTAAGAAAGCAACCCATAATTCTTCAAATGCGGGACGACTTAAGAACCCATCCTCGCGGTAAAATTGATAGTTCATACAAGCTTCATGTGAGGAAGAATAGAAAAAACGTTGTAGGGCAAGTGAAAGAGCCCGAAATTGAAAGTGAAGACACACCAAGAGACCACCTCCTTATAGTCGAAGACTTCAAGGACACAGCCTGCATGAGCAATTCGTGAGGTCCAAGTTAATTCATTCTGGGCTGAAGGGGACCAAGAGACCCCCTCCTTACATGCAAAGACTTCAGGGACACATACTGCATGAGTAATTTTAGAGGCCCAAAATAGTCTGTTTTAGGTGGAAGGAGATGAGTAGTAGGAATACGCCTTGCACCAATGGGAGTTCTGGTCCTCATCCCCTAAGATATTAATTGTATATCCAGAGAACAGGAGAGTGGTCCCACAATTGAATAATTATTTGGCTTGAAATATATCTCTAGGCGCATCGAGAGACCATTTCCTTACAGTGAAAGACTTCAGAGACACAGGCTGCACCGGGGACAAATCCAAACCCAATCCAAAACCCTAAAAATGAAAGGAAAGGATACATCTCTGAGGGCGAGGACCGCCATCCAAGCCAAGAGACTCAAACTCTCGAGCTGCAAAGGGACTATTGCGTTCATCGTCGGTTTCCTTTCTGAAACCCCTTCCTTTGGTCTTGTCAGGGCCACCATTGTCGAGATGGGAAGTGCCCCCCATTATGGTGGATTTCAATTTGGGTGCAGGAGTGGGAACAATGTCTGCATTACCATAATCCATCGTTGTATCATCGTCCATCGGATCATCTTCTTTCGGCTCGAAATCAACCACATCAACCTCTGCGTTGGCCATCAACGCAGGCATGCAGGATGTTTGAGCAGGGGGGGTTGCCTTGTAATTATTTGGCTTTAAATACATCTCTCAGTGCTCCAAGGGACCATCTCCTTTTTTGCTTATGGGTGGAGGGAGATGAGTAATAAGAATATGCCCTGGAGCATTGGAACTTCTGGTCATCATGCCCGAAGGTGTTTACTGTATCTGGACATAACTGCTACCATAAGTTAACGAGAATGCTCATTTTCTCCAGATGATGTTTGAAATGAACATTCAGAAGGGATAATATAACCCTCCGCAAATCTTGGTTTAATGCGTATCAATGGGATATCTCCTCAAGCCTTTCGTTGATCAATGACAATCTCTACAGTTCGTGCATAATGAGCTGTTACCATTAAAGCTTACTAATTGCATATTTAGAAAAAAGTGTGAAGGTGGCGGTGAAGAGCGATTAAGGATTGGAGATTTCATGAAGCCGCCAACCGGATGACGCGCGAAAGAGATTGCATGATGCTTTAGATGAAAACTTGGAAAGAATAACACAACCCTCCACAAATCTTGGTTTAATTCCTATTAATGACATATCTCCTTCAGCCTTTCAAACATTAATGACAATCTTAACGGTTCCTACACGATGAGCTATTAGCATTAAAGCATAATAATTGCATATCTAGAAAGAAGTGTGAAGGTGGCGGGGATGGTGAAGAGCGATTAAGCATTGGACATTTTGTGAACCCGCGAACCCGCGAAAGAGATTCCAAGAAATGGCCAAGTATGGAAAGCGGTCGGTCGGGCTTCAAAATAAGGTCACAAGTTATACTCAGGAGACGTGAGGGGCCAATGGTCAAATTGTATGTTTTCGAACTTTCGACTGCAAAATGTGTAACACGGAATAGGGCACAATGACGGATTTCGGTGGTCAATTTGTATATCGTGGAATTTTGGGTGTTGTTTGTAGGTCGCGGAACAATGGAAGCGAAATGTTGATCAAGCCTGGTCGGGAACCGACGATGGAAATAGTGGCCAAGTATGCAATGGGGAAGCAGTTGGTCGAACTCGTGATATAAAAGCATGAGACATATTCAGAACAGGGCATATTGACATGCTTGAAAAAAGGGCCACAAGTTATACTCAGGAGACGTGAGGGGTCGATGGTCAAATTGTATGTATCCGAACTTTTGATTGCAAAATATGTAACACGGAACATGGCACAATGACGAACTTCGACGGTCAATTTGTATATCGCAAAACTTCAAGTGTTGTATATAAAAGCATGAGACATTCAGAAAAACGACTAAGTAACCAGAAAGAGAAAGTAAAGGAGAAAACGAAAGGGGAATTTGGTTGTCAATTTGTAGATCGTGGATGTCCGGGTTTCTGTTTGCAGGTGGCAGAACAATGGAAACACAACGTTGAGCCCGCCTACTAGGGAACCCACGATAAAAAAAAGTTGATGAATATGGAACGGGGAAGTGGTCGGTTGGGCTCGTGATATAAAAACATCAGTGGAAATCTGAACACGTGAATCCGCCAACCCGCGCACCTAGACATTTTCTGAAAAATGACTAAGTAACCAGAAAGGGAAAGCAGAGGGAAAAAAGAAAGGGGATGGCAATTTTTGGAAGCGAGAATTGGTGTTAAGAAAGCCCCATTGATGGTCTTAACAATAACTATGAAGTGCATTAAACATGTGAACATGCTCTTCAATCAAGGAATAGATAAAGCGAGTCATGCTTATAGTTTCCAAGATGTGTTTGCATAAGAGAAGCATCGAAAAGCCACAGGAAAATCAATTTTTGGATGTTCAAGTAAAATTATTGTACTGTCAACTTCACCGTAAGTATAACAACGACGAATTTTAATTTTAATTTTCTGTGGTTGATATGATAGTTCCATTGGACTTGACATAGCATATATCCTTTTATTTCAAAATATTTCTGAAGATGAATTTTGGTAAGTTCATCGATCGAGTAAAAGTGCTAAAATGAGCCACATACTACATTTGTGTTAGAGAGTTTATATTAAAAGGCAAAACAGGTCCTGTATATTCCTTAAGATCATAGAAAAACTGCCAAGATCCTGAATGTATCATTAATTTTCCAAAACGAAGCATACAACCAGGAGCCAAGTAAACACCAAATGTATTGAAAGTCGAGGCACAATGAAACACATGAACACAGAAGGCACCAAGGGAGATCCCACAAGGGTCTATAGAGCGGTACACATCGACCTATGCATCAAACAATTTGATATAAAAAAAACACACGTGGCATTGGTTTTCTCTTACATGTGGTATATGTTCCCATGAGAAAATAACCGGGCCCATGAGAACCATGAACTACAACAGGAAAGCACATGAACAAAAGTCTGCCAAACACAAGACAACACAAAACCAACGGAGATTCGACATTGTATCCCAGCTATAACCAAACCCCCAAATGGGCACCAAGAAACTTGCCGATTATTATTTTACCATGAAGCAAGATCACTATGGACATTTTCTTCTAACAGTGCTATGTTCTATCACTACCAGTTCTAACAATGCCAAATTTCCAATATTATTGGAAATGCCTGATGGTTCTGTTTAGAGGAGCAAGCCCTTTCGACAGTTCAAAGGACGGGCCTGATTTATTCACAGTTGGATAATTTGTATGGGGTTTGTCCTCATGCTTCTTATTTCTGGACTGAACAATCTTATGCACTTCCTGTTCAATTTTCCATGGAACTGCAAAATTCTATTCATATCCTCATTGGGTAGCATGGACAAATACACATGAGATTGTTTCATTTCCTGCCAACGCTTGATATTATTTTTTTATTTTTTTCCAGCCAATATGCAGTATTGCATTGTCCTCATTTAAGGTAAATTTGCTATGGATCCGAAAGTCACGTAGCATGTAGACACTGTTTTCCTTTTTCTGTAGGTATACTTCATATGGCAATTCTGCTAGTCTAGGAAGCACATCTTGTAACAAAGGTTGTATAATTGTACAATGTACAATTGTGTTGCCGATGGTTCAGATGGCAGCGTTGAGGCAAAGTCTATATATGTAAGGGCATTTTTTACTGCATCGTAGACAATCAATTGTACCATCATTTATGAAAGCAGAGGCAGAAGCAGGAGAGTTGCATTTGGCACATAAAGGCTCGAAGGGGGGCGAGTATGCATTTGCTGCAACCAAAACACCCTCAACCTGGGCACGTGAGCATAACATTTAATATATTGAACAATATAATATACAACTGCACAACAAAAAAAAGATGTAGAAAATTGGTGAAGGCAATTTGTATGAGCAAAGTGAGGATGAAATTGTAGATGTATACACACAACAGTTGTCGAGCTAGTTAGTTTCTTGAGATCCTGTACTATGTTTGTTCGCAATTCTGTTACAAATGTTGCTTGGGTTGTGTGAAAGATCCTTTCTTTAACATCTCTTTTCTTTGTTATAAGAACATAAGTGGAAATTACCATTTATACAATTGTTGTTCCATTGAAGAAAACAAATTTGAATAGGTGTCGAACATTTGTAGCTGCAACATGGAACAATGCAATAGTTGTGTAACATAACCGAGATACATGGGCATGTGAAAGTAAAGGACAAAACTAGATATGGAGAATGGTACCATTGCCTTGTCGTTGTCTGACTCTCCATCTTTTATATGGAGAATGTATTGCGAGCCAAGTTTTCTCGCGAGTGTGATCGCTACACCAATGGTTCTGATTGGGTAAGTGTCGTTGCTCTGTGCAAGTTGGTTGATTGTTGTGTCCGGTACGAAACGATATTCTGAATAAATCGCGGGATTTTTTGCCACAATACTTGTTTTGTTGAGCGATATAATTTGATCACAATCACCACGGTCATATACTATTTTGGGCAATATATTAAAATTTGTAATGGATATCCTATCACCTGGCAATATCTTTTTTGCATGTTTTTGGACAAGTTGTGTAGGGATAGTCAGCGTGACTGTCATTAGGGCTTCATTGTCTATCATGTCAGCACACATACTGCATCTAGTTTTGTTTTCCTTGTCCGAGTAGGTGTTATAAATGACCATTATGTCCCTGACGAACACTTGTCCAGTTCAACGACTGTTCAAGCCTTCTACTAATAGTATTTTGGGTGTTATAAGTTTAGACCTGGTGACATTTTTTGAATAGGAAAAGTAATGTGAATGGTAGTCTACATTATTTTTTTGTTCTCTTTTTTTCCTGGCATAAATGTACAAGTAGACGCACAACTTGGATGAAGTATGGAAGCCAGAGTTTTGTAACCAGACCTCTTAGTCTGCGAAACTTGCGCTATATTCAGCGTCTCACTTGCGCTCGTCGATACTTCTTGTGAACTGCAAAGTATGTGTTGTAGATGACATCAACATATTTATCATGGCATAGATGAATAAATAGCTTAGGATATTTGTTTGGTAAACATATCAGGAGCACAATGTATGAATCTTTACCTTTGGCCTTGTCGTTTTGTTGATGTTTGCGATGATTGACTGCTCATGCCCATGTCACCAGTCCAACATTTTCTGATGCAAGCATGTGGAGAAGAACATCAGAAGGACTAAATAAGCATATGCATTATATATTGTCCATAATTGTTCTGAATGTCACATACAGGCTCGAAGGAGATGGAATACGAAATAGGGTGTCAAGGGATATTTAGGAAACATGAGGACCCGACGGTCAAATTGTATGCCTTGGATTTTTTTACTGCAAACATGTGTAACAGGGAATAGGGCATGATGGGGGAGTACGATGACCAATCTGTATATCGCGTAACCCCCAAAGCTAGAGGCGCAATCTTGAGCCCACCAACCCGGGAACCCGCGATCGAAAAAGTGGCTAAGTATGGAATGAGGAAGCTGTCGATTGGAGTCATGATATAGAAGCATGAGTATAAATGTGAACCCATGAGTCTGCCAACCTGTGCACCTAGACATTTTCGGAAAGAAGACTAAGAAAAGCAACCAGAAAGCGAAAGTAGAGCAGTAAAACAAAGGGGAATTCAGTTAAGTATAGAAGAGGGGAAAAAAGGGATAATAGAGAGTGGGAAAATAGAAATGGGGAGGGAAATGTTTGGAAGCGGGAAGTCTCAACAAAGGCCCATTGTTGCCAAATCATCGTTTTCTAGTCCAATATTATATGCACTTACTTGTTTTGTGTGTTTGATTTACTATCATAGTTGGTATACCTTTTCAAAGATTGTACTTCAGTCCCCTCTGCTGTGGCATATAAGAATTCATATTCTTGTCCAACTAACCTGTTTCTTTCAATGTAGCAACACAAAAAATACAGTGGACATGAAGGTAAGTTATCATGTAGAAAGACATGTAAAAAAATAAATACATTTCTATTTATTTCAATGTAGCAGCACATAGAATACTATTCACATGAAGATACATTACTATTCAGGAAGATACGTAGTATCTACATACAAAGAATTAGGTGCAAAGCAATAGAACAAGTAGAACAAATATACAGACAATAAATGAAATACTAAACAATGGAATATGAAATAAAAGTAGAAGCATGCACCTTTGTATCTCTTCTTCTACATTTGCGGAAAAGAGTCCCTCGTCCTCTCTAGTTATTATGTTTGTTTAAATGTAGCAATGTAGAAAATGCAATGGACATGAAGGTAAGTTGGTATGCAGGAAGACATGTAAAAAAATAAACAGAGTTCGATTTATTTCAATGTAGCAGCACAAAGAATACGATTGGCATGAAGATAAGTTATTATGTAGGAAGATACACAATATTTACATACAATAAATTAGGTGCAAAGCAGTAGAACACATGTACAGACAATAAATGAAATACAAAACAATGGAATATGAAATAAGAGTACAAGCATGCACCTTTATATCTCCTCTTCTACATTTGCGGTAAAGAGTCCTTCGTCTTCTCCAGTTATTCAGTTTGTTTCAATGTGGGAACGCACAAAATACAATGAACATGAATGGAGGCTGGTATGCAAGGGAGAACAAGTAATATGTACATACAGTAAATGAGAATCAAAGGAATAAAATAAAAGAGAGTTAGAAACATGAACCTTTGCATTTCTTGATCCATGGTTGTAATTATATAGAATTTTTCCTGTCCAAAATAAATTACAAGCCATAAAATATTAAGAAATCGCATGGTCATAGCTGAATGATTTGGTTTTGTGTAGCAAAGTATCTAGATATGCTTTGAGACATGGAAATATAATTTTGCAACATCTTTGATGTTTATTTCATATTTCAAGTACAAGACATATTGTATCATGGTCAAACCAGTCTGTGTATAAGATAAAGAGGTTGTATTATGATATGGGCACATTTCACCATATATGGTTAATAAGTGTGTTTTGCACATGTTTTATCTTAACCAAAAGAAAGCGGACATTGTATTGTACATGTAGTTGTCCAATTATTTGTTATGCCACTATTTTGTAGCATGTCAACACTGAAGTATCCTAGAATGCTAATGGTTTCATCTAGATGTAAATGCTGTGATGCATTTGAGAACGCATTCATTATGTTAGCAATGTTGCACGCGAAGCGGCATAGAAATTGAATATTGAAATTTGCAATCCATGGAACACCACTCTTACTAGCACCATCTCAGTATATTTTTCTTCTACAAGAACATTTTGCAAAGGCATGTAGGTATGGTTCTGAGATAGGAGAAAAAATTGGAGCAACATTTAAGAGTAGGATGGAAATATATGCCAATTTTGTGCAATTTTGTTGCAGCCTAGGCACGGTTGTACCATACCTATCCCTTCTACACCTACATGCAGTTTTCTTCTACAAGAACATCCTGCAAAGGAAACAAGCTTGACATCGTATTTTTCATTCGAAAGACACGGGTTCGACTCCCGTACATGATAGACAGGTAAGGGATAGGCGCTAGATTTCGACTTCGTCACACACGACAAAGGACCGGAATTTGCAATGCTAGGAAAAATGACAATCGAAGTTGTGCACACGACACTGGCATGGACATGGTGCAGAGTCCTGAGGAAAAAATCGAAGGAAAATTGAAGAGTAGGAGAAAAAGATATGCCAACCTCTATGAAAAGTCTGTAGGACAAGAACGATGAATAAATACTTAAACATTCTTACTTGCAAAATGCAAACAACGAATAGTAAACAACGAACACCAATGAAAGTATACTATTGAAACTTACTCATTAATGATGAACAACATAACCGCAGGTCCACTTGCGGGTGTAGGACTTGAACACCACAAAGTGAAAAAAAACAGCTCCAACTGCCAGCGTAGGACCCCAACCTTGCAAAGCCGAAGCAAACAAAAGAAAGTAGCAAGCAAAAAACCAACGAGCAAGCACCAACATGCCCAACTGCAGCTGCAGGACCTCAAACTCACAAACTTGAACCAAACAACAACAAGCAACAACTAACGAACCAATGAATCAACGAACAAGTAACCACCACTAAACCAATAAACAACATATGTATCTTCAATGATGACCAAATTGCATCCCAAGCACAGAAGAAATCCGAAACATATGGCGACCACACGAGTGGAAATAATTAAACATTCTTACTTGCAAACTGCAAACAGTAAACGATAAAGAACGAATACAAATGAAATTATGGCATCGAAACTTACTCGGCAACGATGAATGACATAAGCGCGGGTCGAATTGTGGGTGCGGGACTTGAATCCCGCAAAGTAAAAAAAACAGCTCCAACTATGGGTGCAGGACCCCAACCTTGCAAAGTTGAAGCAAACAAAAGAAAGCAACAAGCACCAATAGGTCCAACCGCAGGTGCAGGTCCTCAACCTTGCAAAGTTGAACCAAACAACAACAAGCAACAACCGACGAACCAACGAACCAACGAACAAGAATCAACCACCGAACTAGTAAATAATATATGCATCTTCAATGATTACTAAATTGCATTCCAAACATAGAATAAGTATGAAACATACGATGGCTATGCAACTGGCAGTGGACAACAATATTGTCCAATGTATGGAAAAATTCGAGGAAAAATGTATTGTGAGAAGCCTATTTAGGTAAACATTTAAGGTTGTCAGGGTTGTTTAAGGGCCTCACGCTATGCAAACATTTAAGTTCTCAGGCATGTTTAAGGGCCTCGCACCGTGTAAACATTTAAGTTGTCAGACCTATTCAAGTACCTCAAAAAGAGTGTCAATGATCTAAACTTTCGGTGTGTAAACATTTCAATACAAATACAAATAATAAAAACATTAAAAAACAACGTCGATTCTCAAAACTTTCGGTATGTAAACATTTCAGTAAAAATTTAAAAATTCAAAAAGAGCATCCAAGCTCAAAACTTTGGATATCTAAACATTTACAACATTGGGAACAATGAAGCTGGCAATAAGACTTCCAATCTATTATCCAATGAGACGATGCCATATAAGGTTTTTTTATTATATAAAAAATAATGTTTTTACTTCTATAGTTCGAACAATACAGATGATGCGAAAATTTATAGTCAAAGGACATATTAAAATGAAGTCAACGATTTATCGATCACTATAGTCCCTCTACGCCTTTGGCAGGGACTAATAACTATTTATGATAAAAGTGAGAACCTTGCAAGATAAATACTTGAATTAATAAATAAATAATGATTTAAGTACTACATAAGAGAGAAGAGTTAAAAGTATATTTTCACTACAATTATAACGTGTTTATGAACGCATATATGATAGTTATTTTAATAGATTGGTAAAACTAAGCACCATGTTGGAGTGGCAACATGACAAAGATATTATATTTTGTTAATATAAACTACAAACATATATGTTGTTAAAAGCCTAAGGATTTGGAAGTTTAGAAAGTGCAAATGACTAAAAAATATATTTTGGAGTGGAGGACAAGAACTGTGCGACACTTAAAAGCTCGGATGCACAATTCCATGTAATCATTAAGAACTCATAGATGTTGATACAATCAAACATTGATTAAGAACATATCTAAAGCTTTAATTGAGGTGGTAAAGAAGTCGCGTATAAACTACACTAGGGTTATGTATGAGAGTAAATAAATCTCGTATAAATGAATCTTGGGTTATGTTCATCTATAATAAGTGATCCAGGTGGATATCGGTGGCCACCCACGTTTTCCAACTCACTCAAAACAGTTTTCTGGCAATTTTGACAATTTACTATTTTTAGCAGTTTTTAACTTCCGGGGCCATTTTGAGGGCCTAAATGAAGGTTTTTCCGGATCGAGCTTCTCACTTATAGCCAAAGGCTCTAACTAAGCCCCCAAAATGAATCTGCTCAATGATAACTTTCCAACGGGCTATCGTGCGCCTAAAACGAAGATCATATGCAAAAGTTACGACCCTAGGAAGTTGATGTACTAACTTACCCAAACGGGGCCCACATGACTTTTGGGCGCTTCATCTCCTAGGGTTAGGTTTTTGGATGTCTAGGGTTTTTGAAATTCCCGTTTATTGTAAAAAGGCCTTCAAAGCCTCATTGTAATCATCTTCTTGCGAATGAGTGTAACCGTCACATCTCTTCTCAAAGATAAGCCGCCACTATTCCAACAAGCTTGTTTTCCACTGCATTTTACAATTTCAGCTTATTCCCTTATTGGATATAAAACCAGTTTTACTGTACCTCTGTTAATTTGTGTTAAGCATATTTTAATAATTTGTATTCATTTCGTTCTGCTCATAAAATCTGGATCAGTGGTATCAGAGCGATCTGCTCCTTGTCATCTTAATGCATGTCCCCAACGAGGTTAGGGTACAAAGAATTGGGTCTCGAGCTTGTTTCTCTTGAGGACAAAAGCTCTCGCACGCCCAAGCAACCTCTCATGGAAGGATAAAATAAATATGAAGGGACATGAGATCCTTTCAAAATGTTGCTTGAGGAAGCCCTCACACAACAGAGGAACAAGATGATGGATAGTTTCGCACAAATCCTTCGGCGGCTACCAACAGGTGACGCATCTTCCTCGAGTGGAGGCGCCGCCTCCTTCAAGGTACAAATCAAATTCAATATTACTATATTTGAAGGTCAGATAGACATAGATTTTATAGAAGAGTGGTTGAATCTACTATAAGGGTATTTTTCTTTCCATAAGTTTTCGAATAGAGAAAATATTACTTTTGCACTCCTCAAAGTCGGTCCCCATGTCAAATATTGGTGGGAAACTTTTTGTGAGCAAAAGGAAACAGAGGAACCCTCATTATTTAGAGTCATGGACACCTGAGAATCCTTCAGGGATGCTATTAAGGAACAATACTACCCTGTCACAAGCTATGACGACTTGTATACCAAATGGACCACACTGCGGCAAGAAAGAGACCAAGCAGTTCCAGAGTTCACAAATATCTTCCATACCTTGCGCACCAAGATGGGTATCAAAGATTCAGAGCGACATCTAGTGCTCAAGTATCGCGGTGCTATGCATAGATACATCCAGACCAAAATGGAATTTCTGGACATCTCGTCCTTAGGCATGGCCTACCGATATGTCATCAAAATCGAGCAGAAGCTCAAACAAAAGACGCGACAATTTGGGCCTGGGAACCCCTCACAACAAAAGCCAAGAAGGGGTGACCCCAACCCACATAACAAAGGACAGAGCAAAGATGGACAATATCAGGACAACTAGTCCAAACCACAAGCAAAGAAGGACACCAGAAAGACAAAGAAAGATACCAGGAAGTGGTGTGACTTCCATAAGATCCCTTAGCATAACACTACTGACTGTCGCTCAAAGCAGTCGTTGGTGGCAGAAGTGAAAGCCTTTGAATCAGATGCAGGTTATGACTCTGATTCAGAACCAGAAAGGGGAAGACAGATCATTGAAGTAGAACCTAGTGCGATCGTTGCTACCACCAAGCTCCAACCTGGTGAACCAGATGAGCCAGAAGAAGGTGAGTGCATCTTCCATTCACATATGTGGGTAAAAGGCACCCTGCTGCACTTCATCATTGATAGCGGTAGCCATAAGAACCTCGTCTCAGCAGAGGTAATCAAGCGACTGGCCCTGTCGACAACGTCGCACCCACAACCTTACACCATTGGATGGCTCCGCTAAGGAAGCGATCTCTGCGTCAACCAACAATGTCCACTATCGTACGACATCAAGACCTTCAAAGACAAGGTATTGTGTGATGTTACTCCTCGCGAAGTTTGTAATGTTCTTTTGGGCCAATATTATTTATGGAAATGTTATGTTGTATATGAGTCTAGGCCTTGTAGTGTTATTATTACTTTGAACAATAAATTGTACAGGATACCCGAGGCAATCCCTTTTAGTGCTATTTCCTTGATCTTTGCCAAGCAATGTAGGAAGGTCATCTTAGACCGGGAAATTTTTCTTCTTCGTGATTCGCTCTCAGAGTGAGCGAAAGATCGTAGCCACATCTAGGGCCTCCACGACCGATATCTCCACACAATAGAAGCAAGTGGATAAGGTCATGGAAGAATATTCAGATGTCTTCTCCTCTCCTACCAGGGTACCTCTGCACTGCTAGGTCAAGCATCCCATCGATCTGACCCCAGGCGCACTGTTACCCAATGGGCTAGTCTACCATCGCTCTCTGTTAGAAAACGAGGAGATCAATAGGTAGATCCAAGAACTTCTTGACAAGGGGCACATACGTCCATCCTCATTGCCTTGTGGGAGCCCAATCGTGCTAGTGTAGAAGAAAGACGGGCCCTGGCGACTCTGCATTAATTATCGAGCCTTGAATAAAATCACAATCCGAAACCGGTACCCGATTCCCTGAATCGATTAAATCCTTGATCAACTCACGGGGGCCAAATACTTTAATAAGATTGATCTGAAGTCTGGCTACCACCAGGTCCCAATAGAACAGACAGATGTATGGAAGACCACCTTCAAGTCAAAAGAAAGTCTTTTTGAATGGTTGGTCATGCCCTTTGGTTTGACAAATGCTCCAACAAATTTTATGAGGATGATGGATGATATCTTACGACCTTTCACCGATACTTTTGTAGTGGTGTATCTGGATGACATCCTCATCTACAACAAAACTTGGGCAGAACACTTGCAACATATTCAGCAGGTTCTGCACACCCTGTGACAACACAAACTATATGCAAACTTGGAAAAATGCTCCTTCGACATGGACAGGGTCCATTACTTAGGCTACATCGTTGATTGACATGGTGTGCATGTGGATCCAACCAAGATCTAGGTCATCCGTGATTGGCTAGCCCCAACCACACTCAATGAACTTTGGAGCTTCTTGGGCCTCTCCAATTTCTATCGTAGGTTCGTGTTGGGATTCTCTCATATCGCATGGGCCCTCAACCAAGTAACCAGGGGTGGCGGTAAGGAAAAAATTGTGTGGGGCCTGTCCCAACAATAAGCCTTTGATGACTTGAAGAAGTGTTTGTGCTCATCCCCAATAATTTCATTATGGGACCTGCAACATCCCTTTGAGATCGAGACAAATGCTTTAGACTATGTTGTGGGTGTCGTTCTCACTCAACATGGCCACCCCGTGGCATATCATAGTGAGACACTATCAGATTTTGTCCGTAAGTACCCTACTTACGACAACGAAATGTACTCCATTGTGCAATCTTGCTGCAAGTGGAAACATTACATTCTTGGGAAGGAGACAATCATCCACACTGATCAAAAGCCACTACAATTCATGCAGACCCAATGAAAATTGCAGAATGACCGCCATCAAAAGTGGTCCACATACTTACAACAGTTCCACCTCAACATCAAGTATAAAACAGGGAATACCAACTGAGTTGCTTATTGCCTCAACCGACCTCCAATCGCGACACTCACCACGGTGCTAGACTATTGCGACCATGAGACCTTTGGATGGCCCCACCTCTACGAGACATACCCTGACTTCTCCACCACCTACCAAATGTTGGGCGCCAATTCAGTGGTCACTAATTTCCATATTCAAGATGGGTTTTGGTGCCGTCTAGGCCATCTCTACGTTCCATCAAGTGAGCACGCGAAGCTGATTTGGGAAGCTCACTATAGTCAGGTGGCATGACACTTTGGCGTCGAAAAGATAGTGGCAGTCCTACAGAAACATTTCTACTGGCCAAAACTTCGACAGGATGTCGACAAGTATATCAAGTCCTGCACTGCCTGCGCTGTTGCCAAATTGACCACTAAGAAATAGGGCCTGTACACCCCTCTTCCTACTCTTGACAGGCTGTGGAAATCCATCTCAATGGACTACATGTCGGGCCTCCCGTCCACCAAGAGGGGAAATGACTGGGTTTTATGGTTGTTGATCGCTTCTCCAAGATGGTGATTCTAGCCGCCTGCAAGAAGAATATCACAACATAAGCCACTGCCAAGCTCTTCTTTGAACGAGTATGGGTACATTTTGGGATCCCACAAACCATTATCTCAGACCGTGACAGTCGGTTCCTCAACACATTCTGGCCGAGCCTCTGGTCACTGCTAGATACCGAGCTCACCAAATCCACTGCCTTCCACCCCTAGACAGATGGCCAAACTGAGGTCGTCAATCGAATGATCGTACATATCCTGCGCATGTACAATTCAAAACACCCCCGCACATGGGATGAGAGTCTTCCCTATGTCCAACGTAGCTACAATCGAACCTTGCATAGCTCAACTGGCCACAATCCCTTTCAGGTGGGGTTGGGATTCCAACCATTGGGCCCCATGGATGTTGCACTACCCCTGGTGACCACCTTGGCCGACTTGTCCCCTACTCCACCAGAAGCTGACAAAGCCACCCAGTTCATTGAGTGGATCCAACACATCTGCCAACAAGTTCAGGATATTCTACAAAAGTCTAATGCCAAGTACAAGAAGCGGCATGATCAACATCGGGTGACACATAAGTTTCAGTTGGGAGACAAAGTTTGGTTGCACTTGCAGAAAGAACGCTTTACAGGGCCCCATCGGAAGCTTCACCCACTTTGTTATGGGTCGTACACCATCACCAAGGTTGTGGGTGACAATTCTTTTGAGCTTGACATTCCACCTTTCCTTGGCCTGCACCCAGTCTTCAACGTGGCTCTCCTTTGACCATATTTCCCACCATTATTGGACACCTTAGAGATAACAGAGCAGTTGACACCAACAAAGTTCAACCCTGACTACATGCAACATGAATGCAATGATCAGAGTGTGGACACACAGATCAAGGGCACTCAACAACAAAGGATCCAACTTTATCGAGTCGTCAAAGCAGGGCAGCTCCTGCACCAAGGCAAGTGGCTCACCCGGGGCCAAATTTACCAGAAATTTCCTCATCTGATGGGGAAGCTCAACGCAATGGAGACCATTTCTTCCTAAGGAGGGAGGATTGATCCAGGTGGATATCGGTGGCCACCCACCTTTTCCAACTCGCTTAAAACAAATTTCTGGCAATTTTGGCAATTTACTATTTTTAGCAGTTTTTAACTTCTGGGGCCATTTTGAGGGCCTAAATGAAGGTTTTTTTGGGATTGAGCTACTAAGGTTATGATTGAGCCCCCAAAATGAATCTCTTCGACGATACTTTTCCAACGAGATATCCTGCGCCTAAAACAAAGATCGTATGCAAAAGTTACAACCCTGGGAAGTTGATGTATTAACTTACCCAAACGGGGCCCACATGACTTTTGGGTGCTTCATCTCCCAGGGTTAGGTTTTTTGATGTCTAGGGTTTTTGACATTCCTGTTTATTGTAAAAAGGCCTTTAGAGCCTCATTGTAATAATCTTCTTGCGAATGAGTGCAACCGTCACATCTCTTCTCAAAGATAAGTCGCCACCATTCCAACAAGCTTGTTTTCTGTTGCATTTTACAGTTTCAGCTTATTTTCTTATTGAATAGAAAACCAATTTTACTGTATCTTTGTTATTACATGTTAAACATCTTTTAATAATTTGTATTCATTTCATTCTGCTCATAAAATCCGGATCAATAAAAATTGAAATTAAAATTAATATGCAAATGTAAATCTCAACAAATTTGAGATAATTTATTGATTTAGAAAATGTTTAACTACCCACTGATGTATTAACTTTTTCAAATTATTCATGGCCTAAAATAAAATATATAAATAATAATTTTGAATGCAATATTGTCAATCTTTACCCAAAAAAAAAATATATTATACATAATATTTCTTATCATTATAATTATAATAAAGCAAATACTATTAATTTAATATAAAATATTAATTATTATTATTCAACTTAAAACTTTACTTTTCCCATAATACAACACAATTTATTATTATTAACTTCATACTAGTTTAAATTATTCATCACTTTATGTAATTCTTTATAATATATCTTATATTAAATAATATATAATTTAATTATATTGTAAATATACATCTTATATTATTCTATTGATTTCCATATAAAAACAAAATAATGAAAATGCATTTTATCACTCAGTTATTACATTATTCTATTGATTTCCCTATATAAACAAAATAATGAAAATGCATTTTATCACTCAGTTATCGACCTTAACAAAGTTTCATTCAATGGTATAAAGTGTAAGAACAAATTGCAAATCAGATACCAAATAAGGAGGATTTCAAAAAACCAAATTTTCTAAGTGAAAAATAAATAAAATTTGTAAGTGTTGGTTATTATTCCCTGCCGTAGGTATAGAGGGATTATAGCGATCGATAATTTGTTGATCTCGTATTAGATTTTCTATTGACCACAAATATTTCCATATTATTTATTGTTGGAACCAGGGAACTGAAAACACTGATTTTTATATAATAAAAAGTACCATATTTGTCATGATCTGATTGGGCAACGGATTGGAGGTCTTATTGCCGGCTTTGTTATTCCCAATGTTATATATGTTGGCATATCCAAAGTATTTCATCGTATATGGTCTTTTTGAATCATATATTTTCTTATGCATTGGTCAAAGGTGGATTAATGCTAGCATTAGTTCGAATGTTTGCTTTTTCATTTTCTGCTAGCTAGAATACATTCTCTAACATATTACTATGTGTGATTTTTGTTTTATTCTTGCGTGCTTCGAGAGAAGAGGCCTGCCATGCTGCATTTTTTCTTAAATGTTTGCACAGGACTACGCCCTTCGACGGTTCTGACAGCCTTAAGTGTTTTCCTAACAGGTCTGGCAGTCTTAAATGTTTATTGTACAGAGGCGTTGCAATACAGTTTCGTTCCATTTTTTTTATTGTGTTGTTTGCAGTGAAATTGTGCTGAATTGTTCTCCGTTGGCATCAATGGTTCAATGGTCGATGCTTGTTCTATTGTTCGTTCCATGATCATTGTTCTTGTTTGATTCAACTTTGCAAAGTTGAGGTCCTGCAGTTGCAGTTGGACCTCTTCGTGGTTGTCATTGGTTTGTTGTTCTTCAACTTTGCAAGCTGTTGGACCTATTGTTGCGGTTTGCAGTTTTTTGGGCTGAGCTGTTGTCATCCCTCGTTGACAGGTAAGTTTTTGTGCCATCGTTTCATTGGTATTTTTCAATTGTGGGAGTCCTTGCCTTGAAATTCTGTTGCAGACCATATTTCTCTGTGCTCTTAATTTATGTTCCTGGAAACCATTCGTCTTCATATGTCGGCTGCCACGTCCATAGATATGTCAAAAATTGCAATGTAGAGGGGTTTTTGAAAAGTAGTTCGGAGCTATCAGAAGAGGGAACCATTCGCCGGGGTGTAGACACAAGGAATGCTTTTATTCTATGGGTGTGAAAACTGCGTCCAACTGTTGCCTTTGTATTTTGCATAACTTTTTTTTGGCTCTGAGAAGCTTGTAGGATGCATGCCATGAATAGGTTCAAATTGATATTTCTGCTGAGTAAATTTAAGGCGTTATTTATTTGCGTTGTTTCTTTTTGTTTGGTTCGCTTTCCAGTGTGGGTTTGTTTTCTTCTCATCTGCTATGGGGACTAGGGGGGATTGAAGTTGACAAGAAGAAGGTTGAAATATACATACGGGGATTGGTACCCAGTTCCACGCTTGTAGTTTTCCTATTTTTCTTTCCTTTTTTTTTCCTACTTTTATTCTTTTTTTCCCCTTTTCTCTGTTTTCATGCAAACTGAAAGTATCTAACAAACAACTTCAAAATGACAGTTCAAAAGACGAAAGAAGTAATAGATGTTGACTCGTATGAAATAGATACACACTCCATTATACATGACAACATTGACAAGGTTTTGCATAGCAATGGGATTTTTAGATTGGGTGCACTCTCATATATTGTAGGGGATTTCCTTTTCGATGTATTTCATGTTCTACTGCATTTCTGTTATTCCTCGACCGACCTATGCAATGGATTGATAGATTATTTCCCGGGCTGTTTAAAAAATGGCGACGCTGAGCCATTTGAGTCGTATGAATACCAACTGGAATTCGATTTTCTTCGGCAGTTGCATGGAATACATGATGTCCAAACGTATTTTTCAAAGATGCGGTTGTCTGCATCTCCAATTCTGCCTGCACATGAGAGGTGACTTTGGGGAGATACATTTTGTATACGGTGGTTGTCTAACTGGCTCAATATATCAATTGGAATATGGTCATTGACAAGAAAAACAAGATATCTACTATTCAACAAAATTGCATCTGACAATCCATATTGCATTTTGTTCCATGATGCCAATGCTATCAGTGGTCATTATGAACCGCTACTGTACAAAAAAATGTCCATATGCAATGTTGAAGAAGCTCATATTTACTTGTCCCTCATTTTCAAAGACCTTGAATTGCAGTGGAAACAGATTATGCATCGCATAGACTGCCATGGTTTACATCTAACAACAATTGTCGTGTCTAGCCGTGGAGATAGTCTGTTCAATGAAATTTGTTGTTTGGTAGCAGTGGAGTTCGATGTGCAGTCGCTGCATCTTTACATTGTACAGTCCTTTTGCAATGCAATTATAGGTGGTAGCCAACAAACTTTTATGTGCTTGCATGAGCACCTTTCGCCATATCTCCTACAAAATATGTCAGCAATTGGAAGTTGGCAAGAATACCTTGTAAACATGGCGCTTCCATATGAAAAAGGGAATGTGGAGGGTTGCAGATTCTGTTTGCAATGGTTGTCTATCATGTTCAGAGTAAATATCCAGGTCTGGTCGGCCTTGCCAGATGGCACTGTCCATTCCTGGTCTATTGATTCAAATTATGATCGAACAATTGACATCCTCTCGTTGAAAACATATACAACACATATCCATTATGAACATTTGCTTAGACATATCAGTGGTTCAGGGTTGAATGTCCATGCCGACCAAACCACATCGAATATGCATACGCGTCGCATGCTTTTTAGTGAGAATGAAACCCCTCTCGGTTGCGATATGGCCATACAGGGCTTGAACAAAAAATCCATGCGTGAAATTCATCATAGTTGTGATGAGGCCATACAGGGATTAAACAAAAAACGTAGAGTAAGTTATCACAACTTGAAAAAAGTTATGCGTAAAATTCCTCCCAATTGTGATGAGGCCATACACCCCTTAAACAAAAAATGTACACTAAGTTATGACAACCTGAATCATAGTGAAATTCATCCCAGTTGCCATCAGGTCATCGTGCCCTTGGACAAGAAATGTAGAGTAAGTTACCACAACTTAAAAAAGGTCATGCGCGAGAGAAAAAAATACATTGCTACGCTTCCTTTTAGAGAGAAACTCACATATCACAATCTAAATAAATTTGTTCGTGCACAATAGAACAGAAACAGGTATGGTCTCATATCCCAGAATGGTCATGCAACTGTCACATTTTGTGGCCTAGAAGCAACACCATGCACTACTACCAATGAAAACCAGCAAACACTTTCTACTCATACTTGCCTGCGAAAGAAAAATGCAAGACAAACGTACATGAAACAAATTAAAGACACTCCTTCCATTGTGTGTGCAATTTGTGAACAATTGAATTTCTCAAAAAATAGTAAGTCTTTCACACCTGATTTACAAGCAGAATACCTCCGCTTGATAGCGCACGATAAACCATTTTCAAGTAGCAAAATTTGTCTTCCATGCAAATGATCGCTTGAAAATGGAAAACTGCCATAATTTGCAATCCCTAAGAAAATGAGATGTAATACACCACTACTAGATGTAATTGCACTTACGAAACTTGAGGAGAGACATTTGCACAAATCAGGCCTTGGGGCTATAAACGACCCCAGATGGGCTTAACATGATCAATTATTAATGTGCATGTTCAGCTAGATGTTGTGCAAAAAGCCTTGCCACAATTCATTAGCGATACAATGACAATTGTTGTGGCTCTGAAAAGACGCTTGCGATACAAAAATGCCTTTCGAACAAGCAAAGTGCGTGTGCATGATGTTATGAAAGCATTAAAGGAATTATGTTCCAGGGCCCTGTACAAAGCACAAAACATTTGTATAAATGAGAACTGGAACATTGTTCTTGCAGAAGAGGATGCCAACTCTGCAGAGACTCTCGAAAATGCTAGTGAATTTGATACAAGTGATGAATTGGAGAATGAAACACCTGCTGAGACATTGGTGCATGGATTCACTGATTCACAGTGCATTCGTGACTTGCAAGACAATATTGTTGAAATTGCACCTGTTGAGGGGCAGCGTCCACTTGGAATATTCAAGGACAAATTTGCTGAGGAAATGAACTTTCGAACACTCTTCTATGGAGATCCACGTGCCATTGAAATTACAGAATGATCCGGTTATCATAAAATAGTCCAATGGGAGTTGCTACATTCAAGCGATGACTTCTCCTGTCACATAACAAATTTGTTTTTCAAAACAATGCACATAATAATAGAGAAAATTCTCTCCTGCATGTGGGTCCGAATAAGAAAAGGCCAGTTACAAGGAAGAAAGTTGTTGGCCAAGGATTTCAAGTACAAAGTAAACCTAGAAAAAATTCTGAAATCTGATATTGGATACATATATTTCAAAAACATTCGCACCTCTCATGACTATTTGCAAAAAAATAAAAAAAACTATTTTTGCAGTGATCCGACAATTGGGCCCGCCAACATTTTTCATCACATTTACAAGCGCAGAGCATTGCTGGGATCCATTGGTAGCTGCCGTATCTGACCTACATAGGAACAGGAAACGTAAAAAACAAATCGATACACTGGAAAACAATCACATTGACTACCTCATAAGAGAAGACCTAGTGACATGTACTTGCTACTATAGACATAGAATAAATGCTTCGAGACAATTGATATGCCATGATGAAACATTTTTCGGAAAAATATCGGACTACTTTTTTGTGATTGAATTCCAGAATATGGGAAATGAACATGACCACACACCAGTCTATGGAGCTGACAACAACTCAGAGATCGAACAATTTGTGGAGAAATACATAACATGCAACACAGATAATTTGGATCCAGAACTTTCCAAAGTTCACAGACATTACCATACAAGAAGTTGTAGAAAACGAAAAAACTCGCATTGCAGATATAACTTTCCCATTCTGCCAATGAGAGCTACAAGAATCATAGAGCCACCTAGTTTAGATGACAATGTTGTTGTTGAGAAATCTAAATCCTTGTTCACATTTCTAGAACAAGGATAATTTGACGAGTTGATGAGCTTCGATGCGTTCTTGACAGAGCTAAATCTATTAGAAGATGAGTACATCAAATCCATACAGTGTATGCTTAAGCAACCAACAGTTTTCCTTAAATGAAAACTTTTCCATATTTGGAACAACAGTTTCTCCAAGGACATGCCAGTTATGTGGAAAGTAAATACAGATGCGCAATACGTGCTCAATTCATATGCTGCAACGTCCTACTGTACCTTGTATATGACAAAGGTTGACAAATCTATGACAAGTGCTTTCAGAAGAATACGCAGAGAACATGAAAGAAGTCATATTGATGCCATACAAATGATACACACACTTGGCAACACATTGCTTAATCTTCAACAAATGTCTGCTCAACAAGCAGTTCAGATTGCACTTTCCCTACCCCTCACTTGTAGTTCAAGAAAATGTGTCTTCATAAACACATCTCCACTTGAAAAATGCACATTTGTGCTTAAACCACCGGTTTTGCTAGAACAAGAGCCTGACAATTCAGAAGACGTGCTATGTCGCTCTATTGTTGATTATTACCTTTAGTGTCCATCTCCTATTAGGCATATCTGCTTAGCAAAATTCTTATCGCATTACAAAAAAAATGGTGTGCCCATATCAAAAAGAAAAAAACCCTCTGTGATACGGTTTGTTAAATAAAATAAACATTTTGACTATGAAAACTATTGTAGAGAAAAACTGCTGCTGTATGTTCCGTTCGATGAAAACGAAAAGACATGAAAACATAACTTCTCTACATGGGAGGTTGTGTATGTTGCCTCTGAGACTATAGTGCACATCAATGAAGCTAAATTTACCTACAATGTTAATCCAACATGGGGTGATCTAGAAATTGCAGTTAATGAGCTAGAAAACCTTGACAATCCTGATGAGACATTAACAAACTGAAAAACAACCAGAACTCCTTGCGAGTCCTATGACTTACAAGCGGATTTTCCTCGTCCTCCAGCAGGTGGAGGTGAAAAACGTATCAATCTTAGTTTTCAAGTCACAAAACATCCTTTCCTAATTGAAAATAATGAATACCACAGAATAAGACGTCTGTTGAATCGAGAACATCAAACAATTGTAAAGGACATTGCTCTTAAAAAATACTTGAACATGCACACTCTTGTGCACTTGTTCCTTACAGGCGGAGCGGGAACAAGCCAGACATTCACAACGAAAGCACTGTTCCAAATGCTTATACGAATCTATGATTCAAACAATTCCTCTGATCCTATGAAACCAAAGGGCCTAATAGTTGCATACACATGAAAAGCTGCATATAATGCAGGTGGAACAACAATCCACTCTGCATTTTTAATGCCTTTTAACAAGTCACAGTTTCTTCCACTTAGCAAGGAAATGTTGGATACATTGTCTAAGCTTTATGAGGAACTCCAACTTGTCTTTATAGATGAAGCATCTTTGATTGGAAGTCGGTTCTTGTATTCCATTGACAGTCGACTAAGAAGCATAAAACATGTGCACACGAAATATTTTGGAAACATTGACATGATATTCTGTGGGGATCTTTACCAGGCACAACCCGTCCAAGATTCGTTGATATTTGAACAACCTACCGTTAACATGGAAACAATGATGCATGACTTTTGGAGAGACAATATTAAATGCTTTGAATTGCATACTACAATGCCCCAAACAGATGAAACATTCATTGCAATTCTGAACAGAATGCAGACAAACAACCAAACATATGATGACTTAACATATATTAATTCGAGGTTCTTGCGGCCTACACCAACATACCCAACGTTCCCTTACCTGTTCTACACAAATAAGGATGTTGAAATGCATAACAGCCATATGCTATTGCTCATGCTTGGCAATGATATCATCATCAATTCAATTGACCCGGAAGAAGACAACCATGGAAATGTGCCACATCATGAACATACAACCACTCTACCTTTGCAGCTTGTCCTCAAATTAGAAATGCTGGTTGAAATATATGCCTGTTACTATGATTCACAGGATGGTTTGGTCAATGGTGCAGATGGAATACTTAAAGGCTATACGAAAACGAAAAACTTGATGTCCTTTGGATTAAGTTCCATGAACTGCATATAGGCAAGCGACAAACAAACAAGTTGTCTTATCTATATAATTCAAACATTGGAAGCGATTGGACACCTATTTTGCAAATATCAAAGCTAGTATCGACATTAGCAAAGACAGGTCGACTAAAAATTCGAAAACAGTTTCCGATTAAACTTGCATGTGCACGTACAATCCACAGATCACAAGGAATAACACTTGATAATGTTGCATTTCAACCTACTGGAATTTGGATACATGGACTTGCATACACAACATTGTCCCGTGTTAGAAGCATAAACTCCTTGTATTTACTAAGTCCTCTTACAAAAGATAACTTCAAAGTCAAACAAAAAGTTGATATTGAAATGGAACGACTCAGGACCATCGCAAAATGACAACTGCACTATGATTACCAATTCATACAAACAAATTCACCTGTATCAATTCTATCGCTTAACACACGCAACTTAAATGCACACATGGATGATATACTCAATGACTATGATACAATGCAATCCGATATTCTGTGCTTGCATGAAACATGCATGGCATTATGCATGCAGAACAAAGAATTCCCAAATCACAATTGCATATCAAGTTACATTACACATGGGGTGATGATATTGGTGAAAAAACATGTACCAATTTTGGAGCATATACATATCGAAGAAAAGACTGTTGAGGTGGTGCTTGCAAAAGTTTTTTTCCATGAAACAAAAATTGCGATACTGAATCTGTATGCTTCTCCCCATGCAACATTATCCAACATAGTAGATGTTATTTCCAATGCATTGGGCCATTTCCATCTGAACGGACCCATTGTGCTTGTAGGAGACTTCAATATTGACATGCGACAAAATAATGGCAGAACAAAAAAATTGGAAAAGTACATGTGCAAATATAGTCTCCGCTTTCTTTTGCACAACACAAGCCATCTGTAAAACACACTTGTTGACCATGTGTGGTCGAATGTGCCCATTCCTCAATACAATATGTTTATCTTAGACACATATTGGTCTGATCACGATACAATTGGTATTGCACTTGAATTATGA
>SNQJ01S0025985.1:77962-104610 GCA_010110895.2 Picea sitchensis
TGCATGTGTTTAACTTAAAAAATATTGTTGAGTTGAATTTATTTTAAGTAATAATGTTTATTATAAAAAACAAGTAAAAAAATCTAACATATAACTTAGTAAAATGAAGTATGCAGAAGGAAAGATGTAGAGGAATCAATGTAACATGTGTCGAAGTTGGGATGTGGAGGAATAAATGCAAAGTATGTGGATGCTAGGATGCGCGAGAAACAATGTAAAGTGTGTTCGGGTTAGGTTTTGTGGAAAGCAAATAGGGTAGATTTCCCCACACAACAAACATTCCTTCTGCACAACATTGAAATTGAGAATAGGATATCACAAACTGGTTACTGGTATGCCTGCTTCTTTAACCAAAGATCAGAGAAGACCATATGCAGACGACTGAAGAGATGAAAGACAGTCGAAAAGAAGAGGAATTTTGAAACTTAGAACTTAAAAGGAAAATTGTTTTTGTATACCGGAAGAATGGAAAAGAAGATGGCATAAAAGGAAAGGGTTGATGTACTGGACAATGTTCAATGAGTATTGATAATGTTCAACCAATCTTGAAAAGAAGTTGAGAAGGAAAAATCTTGTTGCATTTTTTAAAACGATTAAATCGAGAAGGATAAATTCTGATCATAGTTAGAATTAAAACAAAAGTTGACAATCGATCAGGTTGCTTCAGTAAACATTCACACGGAAAGAAAGGCATAAGAAAGGACCATGCACTATTGTATTGAGTTTTCAAAATATGATACAAAATTTACTAATCATAGCTTAGAGGTCAAAATATCATTTTCTGGAATGAAAGCAAATGGCTACATATGCACAGAACATGACATTTCATTGAAAAATGATAAAGAGTGAACACAAACTTGAAAATTCTATTTGAAACTCAAAGTCTATAAAATCACTAACCATGTATGCCAAAACAGTGCCTTGGCAAGGCCAAAAAATATACAATTGTCGTTTCAATAATCTATGTAAATGCCAAAACCGTTCTTCATCAAGATAAAAAAATAAACAATTGTCTCTTAAAGAAAGTCTATAAAAAGTGAAGGTGTTTGTTCTAACGAACTGGGATTGGGGCTCCCATGGATCATAAAATAGAAGAAAGACCTGAAATAAACAAAGAAAGATAGTTGGAAAATGGGTGTTAGGTTTTGACAAAACATAGAACAAGCAATTTCGAGGCATTACCAAGTGAGGGAAAAAAGAATAACAAAAGCAGATGCAATGCTTGCTTGAGTACTTACCAAGAAAGAAATGTTTTGTTGCTATGGTTTGTCTATTGTTGGTATGTATCTGCCTTTATAAGAGTTATTGATTCAAACTCCCGTTGAACTGTCTCTGGTGGTTATTTTGGGTTAACAATATGTTCCAAAGCATTCTTGACCCAGTGATCAATATACTCTTTGATTTGCAGGATAATGATTTCTTGCTTAACTTGAAGAGCGGAAATCTCCTCTTATATTTCTTTGCTTTCCACCTGAACTTGGTCGATGACTGAGAAGTGGTTTTCGTTGTCATTAACAAATGTAACAAGCCATTGTTTTAGTTCCTCATCAGGAAATTCCTTGAGATTATCGAATTCGTTAGCTAATGAGGTCTTCATTGTGGCCAAGTGAATATCAAGTTATTCTTTAGTGATTATGGTTGAATTCCTGAAAAGTTTTGGGCTCTGCAGTTCCTTAACAACAAAAAATGTTTTTAAAGTAGCATCTCCTCTCCTTTCATTAATTTTTTCGCAAGCAACAATTGCATCTTGCAGTGTATTTATTTGTGCTTCCCAACATGCCTTTATTTGCTTTATTCTTTTGTTTGAGGGTAGTCCTTGTTGGTTTCTTTGATAGTCAGTCATACTAGTGACTCATGCGATGAAAGTATTTACCTCATTTTTATAGTAGGCTTCATCATGTAAAATTTGTAATCCTTTGTGAAATATTACGTAGGCTCGTACTGACCTCCCATGTAGGCTCGTACTGACCTCCCATGCATGTCTGATTATCTCCAGTCTTTTGTTAACATTTTCAACAACATAACCTCTGACTCCATTTAAAAATTGAAGCGCTTTTCTGATTGGATTTGAAGTTCCAAGAGTACTTGGAGGAGTTTGCTTTGTCGAGAGTATGGCCAATGGTTGTGAAAAGAGTGGATTGGGAGTCAGTGCCTCCTTAAGCTCACTTATTCTCTTCTTCAATTTAATCGAAAAATTGAATCGAAAAACACATATCTTGTGGAACGATGTAGTTTCATGAGAGAAAATGGTCCAACTCTTGAGACATCCACCACATCGCTTGATCTATGAACTACCTTTCTATTTTTGAGGCTGACCTTGTCTATGTGTAGTTTCCTTTTGTGCTTGTTGTATTGAGTATTGTGCAACATCAATAAGTGCTACTCAAACAAAATTTGTTCTTCTCTTGCGAGATCCTATGTAATCTCTTGGATTTTTGCAATTATCTGGGCTACCTAGTCAGGTAGCTTTGTACTATCTATCTGCATATCATCAACATCTCTTGTATCTTACAAATTGTCTATATTTGGGCTTCGTTTCCTTTTTTGTTGTGAGACTACATGTGTGCATTCAAGATTGACATGACATGGTTTCTATCCACCATCATCTCCAACACACACCTCATTACTCTCTTCTCTGTTTAGATTTTTTTGTTGTGTTCTTTGTCTAGAGGGGGAGCTCTTACATGCCTGGGGATTAGAGGAAGTCTGGACATTAGTAGTGTTTTTCTCCCTTTGTCTTGTTTTTCTTTTCCTTTTGGCATTTGAGCATATTTTTGTCAGCAAGTCCTCGTTACATCCATTGATGTCCTTTTTTTGTGGATGGATTGTCACCTATTTCCTTGTCAAATCTCGTAAAGAGATCATTGTATCTCATGGATTGTAAGTGTTGCGAAAACAGACCCCCGGGGTCAAAACCGCCTAGAGGTTGTGCTTATTTTAAATCAAATGCACTAAGTGTTTTTGAGACTTCTTTCAAATGCTTCAGATTCCCGACAATTGTGTTACCAACTCGAAAAGGCAATGTAATGAATTGTCTTTTTCTTTTATGGTAAAATAAAATGCACCAGGATATATATTGTCGATAAACTTCCGCGACAAAATATCTATCGCAGAAAAACATAGGGAGCAGAAGGGGATTTTTCTTGGCAACCATATATCTGGATGTATCTTGAATTCCATTGAGAAATTCCTCAGCTTCCTGAGTTATTCTCTTGGGCTCTGCCCCAACCAAAATATTTCTGAATTATCTAAGAAAATTATTTTGAACAATGTAAAAATTGAATCGTTCTTTATGTTTGCATAACACCGGGTTCCATAATTGAACTAGTTGGTTTTGTATATTTACACTCGCTTTAACATGGAGACTATCGAAGACATTGCAATAGACAATTGAAAACATCAGTTATGTGGTCATAAAAAACCTTTTAGTCCTTAAGTAATTGCTCAATTAAAAATAAAGTCCATCTGATATCACTTGTGCCCAATCAAACATGGCATCCCTTTGAAAGGTAAAGTACAGTGCATACAGTGTTGACCTGGGTATGTGTGAAGTCGATTGTTGCCCAACTACACGCACGAACAACCATGAAAAGTCTCGGTATGGCTCTTGTAGCAAAGTTATATAAATTGTTGAAAGGTTGGTCAACATGTTTGTAGACGGTAGAAAAAATTCTCTCAATATATTGGAACCGCCTGCTTGAGACGCTAGGAGCGTGTCTACTTTCACAACCTTAAGAGGTTTATTTGCAGAAGGAAGACAAAACATTTTGTTGAACAACTTGGGAGTAAGAACAATTGGATTCTTTGCTTTTGTTGTGATTTTAATCATTGTTGCCCTGGAATCAAGCCTTCAAGCACACTAGGATACCAGTTCCTTGAACTGAAAACCTCAGGTACACAATGAGCATTGACAAACCCTGTCGTCCAAAATTTGTTGGCTTGATTTTCTTCTGGACTCTTGTTCAAGAACCATTTGTAGGAGGTAGACTAGTGGAAATTATTGTCCTCTTTGGTTAGTGAATTGGCATTATCCTCACAAAAGGGTTGGGTTCTTCTTCTATTTTCCATACGAATCATTTTTAAATCGATTAGACATAGGTGAAGGTTATGAATAATAGATTACCAAGCTCCATTTGATTTAAATCCAATTGCATGATGTGTATTCAATAGGATGTCCTTTCCACACATATGAAAGATCTTTGAAAGACGTGTAATCACAATTAGAAACCATTAAACAACTCATAGAGCAACAAGACATTTACTTTGCATTATTCTTGATTGATGCCCTTTCTTTGTAAGTTGCACCAAATCAACTTGTCATAAAAGCTTTGGTTTTAGTGTGAATTATGTGACTTGTCAAAATCTATGCTGCAAAATTATTGGACTTGTCGTGTGCAAAAGAATCAACACAAGGTGGAAAATAGCTAAGTAAAAAGGCTTTTGATGACAATTTTTTGGGATGATGGTTACATCTTGAGTTAATACATGGTCTGCATCGTGGATGTCTACAACTTCAATACCAATCATCAATTTATAGTCCTTGTCATCTGACAGTTTCTACGAAGTTAATGTCCATGTCATATTATTTAAGTTTTAAGTTTAGCAAGCGAGTTTGTCCATCGACCTTTTTCTAAATTGTTGTTGAAGCAATATTGTTACTGGAGGGTGTGCTACATAGGTTATCCACACAAGAACATTGTTTTTTTTTTGTTTTTTCTATTTGCTATACATGTGTTTTTTTAAATGCACTTTGATATACGTGAAAGTTACAAATAGTACATTACGAAGGTCCGATTTCTTTAAGGCCAGTGCATGTGTCATATTTACTAAGATTTCCTTTCCACACCTGAATTAGTCACGGGATACAAGAAATCATTAATAGAAAGCATTGGACAACTCATAGAAAACTGCGACATTTACTTTGCACAACTACTAAATAGCCTCCATTTTTCGCAAATATGAGCAAATCTATGTGCCATAAATGACTCGGTATCATGCAAATTACATTGTTTGTCAGAATCCTCAATGTTGATCAATTGAAAATACAAAGGTGCAGAAGTGCGGGATTGGGCGAGACGCTCTTTTCTCCTAACTGCCATGCTTTTGCAAATATTATATAAAATTGTTCTGGCAATGGTCCGTGTTTCAAAAATTTCGTTATCAAAAGACATTTTCTATGTATTGATTATTGGTGGTTTGTACAATGCCTTGCATTATCTGTATATGTTGATTAAGGTTGGTTGTCATTGATGTCAACCCTTGAAGAAATCTCCGTAGCACAAAGGTTTAGGTAATGGACCCAATATTGTTTGATGTAAATATGACTCATTATTGTTTTTTCATGGTTGATAAGAAGTAAATATGGATGAACTCCAAAGTGGTCCCCTTATGGTGAAAGCCCTCATGGGAAGACATCTATATGGATGGTACATGTCATGCCATTTTGGTGGTATGTAGAGAGCGTCACATAACTCCCGCGGTTTGAGAGTTATGGCCTTACAGTTGGAGGACCCCTCATATGTCATCTAAACCCCAAAAGGTCAAATGCGTAAAAGTGGTTTAGAGATTTTAAAAATTAAATAATAAAGTGAAGTGATGAGTGTATTATAATTCAAAGTGAATACAAATAAATTATTTCAATAATAGATTTAATGGAGAAAATTAGAAGTGGACCCAACCCTAAAATAGGAAAGTGGGCGAAATGACCTAAAATGTTTTTTAAAGGAAGCTACTTGAGTATAAATAAAGAGGCAGGCTCTCTCATTTGAATCACACTTGAGCATATTGAATATCTATATGTGTATGAGTAATAAGGATATCTAAACCAGGGATTAAGTGAATAAAAGAATTTTGAAATACAAGGAAGGATAAATTCTTTTGGTGGTGCTTTCAATAAATCAACAATTGGTATCCCGAACGGGTTCGCCAATCGGTTTAACCAGCGAAAGGTAGATGCATTAGGAGAGTACCAACTTCATTATAAAATGGAATACAGGTTTGATGGACATAAGTATGCTTTTGTAGCATAATGATGAAGACATATACTCGATACAGAGGACAGGTTGGCAATCAATTGTAGATGGAATTACATTTCGCGGGTTCCTAACTTGACAGCAAAAAACAAATGCAACTTTCGGTGAGAATAATTTAAAACCATAAATGCACTTTTAGAATGGTCACCGGTGATACGGTATTCACCAAGTTGCACATTGTAAATGCACTAAAGAGATTTGGGACTACTTAGAAATATTTATGAAGGAGATTCAAAGTCAAAGAAACAAAGAAAGCACCAAACTTATAGAGGTCGAGAGTTCAAACATCTAATAATGAAGGAAGAAGAAGATATCATAGCCTACTTCTTCACAGTCGATGAAATAGTGAATGCAATCATGGGTTTGGGAGAAGAAATCAAAGAATACGTAATTGGTCCAAAAGATTTTAAGATCTCTTCCTATGAGATTCAACCCTAAGATATCAACACTAGAAGAAGATGGGATCTAAACTCAATAAGCCAGCCTCTCTTGTGTGACATCTCGGAGAGATGATGAAGAAATTGGCAGCCAACTTAGTCAAAGGCGAACAAAGGGAACCAACATTAATTTACAAGGGTAAACTTCCTTTAATTTGTTTTAATTGTGATGGTATTGGTCATTTTTTCTAACAAATGTCCTCTCATAAGAAAAAGAGAAATGATGAGATTTACTCAAAATGGAATAAACATATTAAAGGTAAAAGAACTACAAAAAGTTTTCAAGAAAAAAATTTTACACCAAAGAAGACATCATCCATGGATGAAGATGAAGTTGGCAGCATTTGAAGCTTGAGGGAGAGTTCTATTCATGGCGTTGAGACTCGATAAAGAAGATAGAAGAAGAATATAAGAAGAAACAAGAAGAAGCATATGAAGAGAAAGGAATTGATAGAGAATTAATGAGTGCCATAGAGTTGTGAGAGAAAATAATAAAACAAAAGAGCTACAAACATAACTAGATGAGAAAAAAGACACTCAAAGAACTAGAGACAAATGATCACAAAATTGAAGGTTCAAATGAAGAAGATAAAAAGATTGAAGAATCACTCAAATAGCGACTAGAAGGAAAGGACGGGGATCATTGGAAACACAGGCCAGAATTGTCACACTAAGAAAGGATATTCAAAAGAAAAATATTGCAGGCCAACAAAAGTTCTAGATGACATTATCATCGGTAAAAAATCTTATCTTGACAAGTCAGGACTTGGATACAATCGAGGTGAAAAGGGATCAAGCTCCAAAACAATAGAGCAAGAAACACATCAAAAGTTATGTAGAAACAATCAAGGGGATAAAAGATATAAGGAGAATTACATGGACACTCCTCCCACTTAGAGATTGATTTCAGAATCCAACAGGATAGACATGCCTTGCTAAGAAAAAAAAGAAGGATTCATAAGAGCACCTTCTTTCCTTAAGATCTTAAGCTACGGAATATCAAATATATTTTTTGGTTTATGTTATGCATGTAATAATTTGGAGATAAAGCATTAATTGCAGAGCTAACAAAGGAACAATAACTACTTTATGAGAGCCATGCACAGGGTTATTCAAGAAGACCTAATGAAACCTGAAGAAGTTACAACCAGGTTTGAATCTTTGAGCAGCGAAGTGGAATGTTACAAATGTAACAATTTTGGACACATGGCCAAAAATTGCTTGAGAATGGCTTGATCCTCCTAAATAACCTCAACAGATTCACAAATAAGAACCTCAAAAATGACATGGATAAGAAAGCAAGATACGATTATAGCAATGAAGAATGCACAATCACTCTACAAGCCATGAGGAAAGCGTGTGGTTGGTATGTTGACATTAGATGTTCAAAACACATGACAATTGATAGAGACAAGTTTCTTACATTACAAAAGAGGAAAGAGATGGATAAGTCTCCTTTGGAAATGACGATTCATCCAAAATCATTGGAAAAGACGATCCGAATTAGGGAACAGAATGAAAAGGCTGAGAAAATGTTCTACTAGTAGAAGATATGAAACATAATATTTTAAGTGTGAGTCAAATGTGTGACCAAGGTCATAAAAGTTACTTTAAATTCCTGATAGTGTGAGATAAGAAAAGAAAGGTTCATGGAAATTGGTCACTGGCCCCACCAAGAACTTCAAGCAACATATGTGTTAAAGTGAAATTGGAAATGAAAAGTGTTGTCTAGGAAAGGAAGATGAAAGTTGTATGGCACAAAGAATGGGTCACATGCATTTTGATTCTGTCCAAAGTTAGCAAAGAAGCTGATCAGAGAGAAATGTCCTAGTTCATGAAACCAACCAACAATTTGTACAAGCATTGCCAACAAGGAAAGCAAACAAGACCAAAGTTCAAATCAAGGAATATTCAACAACAAAACCCTTGGAAATTGTACCTCTTGATCTGGATTGGACCAACTACAACAAAAGGCTTAAAAGGTGAGAGATACTTTATGTTATTAGTTGATGATTATACAAGAATGACTAGCATTTGGTTTCTCAAGAACAAATCCGAAACTTTTGAAAATTTCAAGATCTATAAGGAAATGGTTGAAAATGAGATGGATTCAAAGTCAAATGCCCAAGATCAGATAATGGAGAATTCACCTCAAAGGAAATATATGGACTACTACAACAATCATGGAATAAAAAGGCATTCTTTGTCGCTAGGACACCTCAACAGGTGGAGTTGTTGAAAGAAAGAACATGGCAGTTACAAAGAAATGGCTCGAACAATGATAATGGATTCAAAGTTGAAAGATATTTTTAGACACAGGCGGTGCATACAACTGATTCACATTCAAAGCGAGTAATGCTCAAAAACAATAGCGATAAAACTCCCTACGAGCTATGGAAAGGAAGACAACAAATGTGAAACCTTGAGTTTTGGAAGCAAATGCTACTAAAGAAGATGGAAAAAAATGAGAAAGTTTGACTCTCGTGTGAATAAATGAATACTTGTGGTTACTCAAAGTACAAAGGAAAGCATACAAGTGTTACAATCTAATATTAAACAAAGAGTTGGAAAACATCAAAAGCGTAACAATTGATGAAAGCAGTGGAGACCAGAATCAAAAGGAAGAAAAAACAAATCAATGAAACAACTTTTTTGAAGAAGAAGATGAAAAAGAAGAAGAGAGGAAGATGAGATGAAGAATCCGGCCAGTGAAGAAGCGAGTTCTTGGTATACTCCGTACACTTAACAAGCGAGTACAAAGAATCATCCTTCTTGATTATTCAGACTCCCTGGTCCATGAGTTGAGAGACAGAAGAAAATCAGTTCCTGAGGAACAAACACACCTAGCACTCTTATCTACAATTTGAACCAATCTGTTTTGAAAAAGCCAACAGGATAAATTTGGAATAAGGCCATTGATGAGGAATTGGATCAAATAGAAAAAAAATGACGCAGGGAATTGGTTCCAAGACCAAGACTAAGAGTGTGATAAATGAGAAAATGGGTTTGAGGAATAAATTGAATGAAGATGGACGATTCTGAACAAAAGCTAGATTGGTATGTAAAAGGATATACCATAGATTGAAGAGAATGCGACTTTGAAAGAGACATTTTCCCCGATTTGCGAGAATGAGAACTTAATCCATTTACTTTTAGCTTATACATGCTCCAAAAATGTTAAAGTATCGGATCAAGACTTAAAATGGAGTTTTGAATAGGAACTTGAAGAAGAAGTCTACATTGAACAACAGAAGGATTTTAGTTACATCAAGAACACAAACTATGTGTGTAAATTAAAAGGCCTTGTATGGTCTAAAGCAGGGCTCCTAGAGCATGGTACTCGGACTAGAATGGAAAGTATCTGCGATGGCGGGGTTGAAAAAGGAAGTGGAACAACAACCTCTACATCCAAAGGTAAGTCAAAGGTAATATTTATTAGTGAAGTTTATGTTGATGATATTGTACATGGTAGTAGGTTAAAGCTTTGAAATTTTCAAAAAACATGTAGAATGAATTTGAAATATGCGTTACTTGGGCTTATCCTTCTTTCTCCGATTTCAGATACGTCAAAGAAACTAGGAATTTTATTTCTCAAACCAGGTATATGATGCTAAAGAGGTTGGAAGATTCCAAACCGGTTATCACTCCCATGTAAACGAGTTGTAAGTTGAGCAAGATGATGATTCAAAGTCTACAGATCAAAAGGCAATATGGGTCAATGATTGGCAGCATAGCGTGCTTAACATCCGAGACCAGATGTAATACAAACATTTGGACATGTGGTACGATTTCAAGTAGCACTAAAGAAATAACATGTATTGTGTGAAAGAGATCTTTGAATATCTCAAGGAACATAAGAGTTTGGATTATGGCCTCCAAAAGGAAAAAGATCTATCACTTATTGCCTACACCGGTGCTGAATTAGGCCGGAGGAGTTGTATTGATGCCCAGAACAAAAGCACCAGTCGAACAACGTTCTACTTAGGTGAGTGTTTTGGTATCATGGCCCCAAGCAAGAAACAATGATTGGTATCTCTATCTACATCCGAGGCCAGTATATTGCGGCAACAACATATTTGTACATAGGTTCTTTGGATGAAACAAAATTTGATAGATATCACGAGGTTAATTATGATGAGCCCATTCAATATCTTGTGATAATACAAGTGCCATCAATATCTCAAAAAACCCGTTGATGCACTCCCGGTGAAGCACATTCAATCAAGTATCACTTTCTATGAGAGCGGGTTCGCGAAAGAACATTAGAGTTGGTATGTAGACTAAAGAACAAGTGGCGGACATCTTTACAAAACCACTTCCACGGGAAGCCTTTGAATATCTTTGCCAAAGACTTGGGGTTATTTCTACTCTCAAAAATGAATGCTTTTGAATGCTTATCTTATATGTAATGACTTAGATGTACCACAGAGGAAGCACCATAAGAGGACCGGTTTGTCGGATCAACCCGGATGGAAAGATACATACCCGTGATAATCTGAGGGGAAGATTCCATCGGTGGATGCAAATATGGAGAGCATGTGGTTCGAGTAGATTTATCGGATGTAGAGGACAAAGAGGCGCGTGGTTCCGAGGGGGCTTATACAGTATGATTTCAGTATTGCATGAGTGTTGCCATCAATGCAAAGGGGGAGATTGGTGATTAAAGGTTGGTTGTCATTGATGTCAACCCTTGAAAGCCCCATAGCACAAAAGTTTGGATAATGGACTAATATTGTTTGATGTAAATATGACTCATTATTGTTTTGTCATGGATTTGATAAAGTAAATATGGTTGAACTCCAAAGTGGTCCCCTTATGGTGAAACCCTCACAGGAAGACGCTTTGTGGAGTAAAGAACCCATTCTTAATTGTGGAATAATGAGATGAAGGAAAGTGAATTTGTCGGGGAAAATATCCTAGATGGATGGTGCTTGTCATGTCATTTACGGTGGTATATTAGAATATCCACATAATTCCCTCCCGGTTAGAGAGTTCTAGCCATGAGAAGTTGGAGCCCAGGTTTGGGTAATAGACCAAAGTTTGTTTGATGGTGCCGGTATGAGTTATGATATATTTTCAAGATAATACTATTCTGGATGTTATGCCATTCGGTGGCAGGCGTCTATAACTCCTCATGGTTTGAGAGTTATATGGCCCTTGGGAAGTTGGAGGACCCTCATATATGTCATCTAGAAGCCCCAAAAAGAGACAAAAGTAGTAAAAGTGGTTTAAGAGAATTTAAGGTAAATAATAAAGTGAAATTGATGAGTGTATTAAAAGATTAAATAATAAAGTGAAGTGATGAGTGTATTAAAATTCAAAGTGAATACAAAATAAATTATTTCAATAATAAATTTAATGGAGAAATTAGAAGTGGACCCAACCCTAAAATAAGGAAAGTGGGCCAAATGACCTGGAAGATGTTTTTAAGGAAGCTACTTGGAGAGTATAAATAAGAGGCAAGGCTCTCTCATTTGAATCACACTTGAACATATTGAATATCTATATGTGTCTGAGGTAACCAAGGATATCTAAACTAGAATTCTGAGTGAAGGTGAAGAAAAGAAGGCCAAAATGAAAGGAAGGATAAATTCTTTTGATGGTGCTTTCTAAGTAATCCAACAGTATACACATCCCTCGGCTAGCCATGTCTTTTACATGTGTGCACTTCATCGAGGATATTTACAGTTTCAACAACAGTTATCGATTCACAGTCTTCGTCATTTAACGGTCTCGACAAAGTGGATGTCCATGTCATATTGTTGAAATTCGGTAAGAGAGTTTTCCTATCAACATTCTTCAAATTGTCGCTAAAGTAATATTGTTACAAGAGGATGTGGTACATAAGTTATGCAAACAATACTGGTGGTTTCTTTTTCTATATGCTATACATGTGATTTTTTCAATGGATTTTGATATATGTGAAACCTATGAATGATACATTACGGAGGTCGAATTGCTTTATGCCAAAGTGCATGAGGTGTGTTTACTAAATTTTCCTTTCCACGCTTGAATTAGATACGAAATACAGGGAATGATAAATAGAAACCATCAACCAAGTAATAGGAAAGCTGAACATTCACTTGGAACTGGTCTTAAATAAATGTGTTTCTTTAAAAATTTGAGCAAATCAATGTGCAATAAATCAGTCCCTTATCATGGAAATTATGTGCATTTCCAGAAACTCGGGCACAAAACCATTTCAAATGCAAAAGTGCGGAAGTGTGGGACGAACACTGGTATGAATAGTTTACACAGGGCTTGAAAATAGAATTAGAAAAAGTGGTGGTTGTGCGAAGCATACACCGGTGCAAAGTGTTGATGCGAGAAAAATATAGGTACATGGAATGCAAAGATATGGTCATGAGAAGGGGCTTCACACAACATGAAAAAATGGCTATGAAAAAAGGATTTTGACTAAGGAATTTTAGAAAGATATTGGATTGACAAAAGATTTTGATACAAGATTTATATTCAGAATTTTGTACTAGAGTAATGGGTACATGAGCTATTATGACAAAAAAACTTCCTTTCTTTTGAAAATCTCCAAATTAGATGTGTTTTTACTTTTAAATTTCTCGCTTTGCACGTAGGATTTTAATATGAACGAATATTTGCAGTGCACAAATCCATATTTTCATCACTAGTGCAGTCTGCACAGATGTCTCTGTCACATGCAAGAGTAGGGTCTATTTCCATCTTCTGTGTGCATAATCCATAACTAGTCCATATGCATATTCACATATGCACGCCTATGCACTTCTGCATCTCATACAACTATATCTTTAGTGTTCTTGCATTCCTCACAGGTGTATCCCTGCAAAGATGAGACTTATTCTATTTTCAAGAACAATGCGAAGAATTCAAACAACTCACCGCACTGCAGTCGCCACCCCCGCACTTCCAATACTTCAGATAGTTTCAAAATAACATCTATTTGAAATCCACTCAACACAGTGGAACTTTCATTTTAATTGATTACATGTATATGTAAATTTAGGATTCATCGTAATGTCGATCAAGAAAAGTTTTTATAGTTGCTAGTTGTTTTCAATTCTATTCGACTGATCATTGCAGACAAGTTATAGGGTCACACACATCAATATAAATTGTCTATTTTGAGATCATGGGACGAACACCATGTTAATGTTTTGCTTTGCAAAGCCATGGAATAGATGACCCAAAAAAGCAATCAACTATGACAATTATCTTATTACAAGTTCAAGCATTTAAAGCGCATCAGAACAATAGAAGAAAATGATTGGACGAAGTCCATGAAAAAAAGAATTTAGAAACATAAATGTTGTGTTGGGAAAGAACTGAGAAAACTGTATTGAAGACTTGTACAATTTTTCCAGATTTGCAATCATCGAATTGAAGCGGGAAACTTGTGGACAATTTCTGCCATATATAAATTTCAATCAAAACCTTTGAAATTCACTAAGTTTTATGTTTTATATTTAAATTCCATATGAGTATGTACATATGCCAAACAAATAACTTTTCCTTCGCAACCTTGTGCCGCCAGTCGTACACAATACGCTCTGAAATAAGAAAAATATATGACTTAATGCAACAATAAAACATTGTGTTTTTTATTGAAGTTTGATTGCATTTGGTTCTATATAGACTAATCAGAATATTGTTATTAATGCTTATTTATGAGATATTTATCATAGATACTGTAGAAATAGAAAAATATTCAGTCAAGCCAACTTGCTTAAATTAATAGAAAGTACATTGATCATTCCATGTCAGGCCGCAAACAGAGCAATATACAAATTGACGTTAATATTTGAAAGCATAACATTTGTAGTTGCGATTTGTTGTGTAACGATAGTGCGAAATTGTTTCTAGAAGTAATTTCTGACACTGTCAGTAGATGCATATGTCATTTGCAAACAACATCAAATTTGTTAAAGATATCAAGGCTGGCCTACAAATTCCATGACAACAACAATTCTGGAAGCATTAAATAGAAAAACTTGTTCCAATTGAAATCTATCTCTAATAACAATATATCAATGTTGCAATGTAGCATGACTAAAAATATATAAACATCTAGTCCAATGTTCATTAAAATTTTGACATAGTTTAATTGTAAAAATCCAATACAACGACACTGCAATGCTAACAATGTTCATTAAATACTTTCGACTCAAAATGTACATACAATGCACACATTATTGTTGGCATTTGATACTTGTATAAGTAGTATATACAATGTATATGTTGTTACGCATCGACATTTAGATCAATACAAAAAGTAACTAAATTATAGTTCTAATATTTGTACAAAGAAATCGAAAAATAATACATAGAACTCATCGCACATGCAAGATGACACTGTCTTCATTCAATATCTATCCCACATATATGATCACACTGTCTTCGTTTAATGTAAATTTGTCATGCACTCAAAAATCACACAACATATAAACAATTTTGAGTTTTTTTTGCAAATATATTTCATATTGCATTTCTGTCAAGCCAGGAAGCAGCTCGTGCAGTATAGGTTCCCTGGCAATGCATTGCACATTATTGTTGTCCATTGTATGTATAATAACACTTAGGAAATGTTTATGTATAAAAGGGAATCTTTGATTACATCTTACACAATCAAACACTGCATTTTTTTTTATCAAAGCATATGTGTCTGCAGGAAAGTTGCAGATTGGACAGATAGGTTCAAATGGAGTTGAATATGCATTTGCTGCTATTATTGTACCTTCAACCTGTTTATATAGTAAAAATCTTGATAATTTAGGATGTGTGTGTGTTTTAAAATAATCTTGTACATGATATTTGTAGATAGAGTTGTCAATCTATACTTACAACGTTTGTCGAGCTAGTTAGTTTTTCCAGATCCTTGATTGCTTCTGTTGTGAGTTCTGTAATAAATGTTGATTGTGTTGTGCGTAACACCTTTTATTTTGCATCTCTCCTATTGGTTATATTTTTAAATAGCAAAACGAGAAATTTTCTTGTCTACAATTGTTGTTTTAGTGAAGCGAAGAAATGTCCATATGTCTCAAACAACTGCAGCTGATACATAAAACACTGTAATTGTCACATAACTTCACCTAAGATATATCTACATATAAACAATAAACCATTGACCATGGATAAGAATGTCATTTCTTTGTCATGCTCTGTGTTCCCATCTTTCATATGCAAACTTTACTATGATCCAACTTTTCTAGCGAGGGCGACGTCAAATCCAATAGTGTCAATTGGATACATGTCTGTATTATTTGCAAATTACTTGAATGTTGTGTCTCGTATGAAATTGTATTTTGTACATGTTAGAGACATTGTCTCCACGACACTTGATTCAAGTATCGATATAACACGATCACAATCACCATGGTCATAGCTAATTTTTGGTAGAATTTTGATTTTTGTAATAGATATTCCAACTACGGGAACAATATTTTGCTCATGTCTTTCAATGAAGTGTTTAGGAACAATCAATGTAATTGTCATCATGCCATTTTCATATTTCATATCAACATGCACGATTTTACATGATTTATTCGATTTATCCAAATATGTGTTATAAACAACCATCACGTCTCCAATTAATACTTCTCCAGTTCTGCGACTATTCAAGTCCTTTATTGAGACAATATTCCGAGTTGCAGTGCTGCATCATTGTATAACAATCACAAAAAATAAGCAATATGAAGAACAATTTCCATGTATTTCTTGCCCAACTGCAAAATATACATTTATATATATATACACCTTTCCAGTTGGTCCTGCTGCACATGAATAGTTGCTTCACCTGTGCATGTTACAATTGACTCTCCAACATTGATTACTTCAATTCCAAGTATACCTATTTCGCTTGAACTGAACATAACAATTTGCAAATTGCATAAGCGCCTGATGATATTTGTTTTTCATGTTTACAAAAGAGTGTTTATAAATATATGCTTATGTCTTGGTGGCTATCGCAGCGTGAAGAGGAAAAAATAACTTATGTGAATTTACCTCTGACTCTGTTCCTGAGCAGATGTTTGTGATGCATCAATACTAATACTTTCATGGCTTGTCCAACTTCTCCTACTTGGAACATCGAATATGTGAACGTGAAACACATTCGATATATTCTATATTATGTTTACATTGACATTTGCTCCTCTTTTTTTGGAGGGGGCTAGATGTACATCAACTATGCAACACACAAAAGCACAATGCACACCACACAATACATAGAACTACAAAAGTGTTAATTATATGTACACGATTAAATTTCAAAAATGTCTACAAATGCAAAAGATTTTCCAAGTATAACAAACTTTGCTATGAACATTGTATCCTTAGCATTGTCCATTGCAACAAACTTGCACTTTTTTGCTAGAATATGTATATGCATTTGCACAACACTTCAAGCTATATCTTGTAATTGAAATGCATTAGCAATCAACGCCACAACGATTCTATGATCTTATGGAACTGTAAAAGCAACGAAACATGGTGGAATACATTTAAGTGGTTGAGAAGCACACACAAAAAGCATAACAAGATCCTAACAACCAATGCAATAATTAACAATAAGGATATTTGTCATTGTTATATGGTACAAAATTTCTCAAACAACCTGAAATTTGTCGATGTTGAAGCCAACGCATACAGCCAATGCAAAGCACTATAAAAATTGTCAATAATCACTACATAGAAAATGCATTTTTGATAGGGAAATTTTTGAAACACAATCGATTGCCACAAGAATTTTATATAACATCTGGAAAAGCATGACAGTTGGAAGAAGAAAGAAATGTTTTTGTGCTAGTAGCACATGTACTGGCTATTCTAGTACAAAATTCTCAATGCAAATCTTGTATAAAATTCTCCTGCCAATGCACTATTTTTCGAAAATTAACTAGTCAAAATATTTTATACTTGGTTTTTTTTTCACGTCGTGCGTAGTATTTTAAGATCATCATATCCCCACAATGTGCTCACCTATATTTTTTGCACACGTTCTATCCATACACATATATGGCTCATGTAGTCGGGACTACTAATTCTATTTTCAACCATTCTGCGGATAATTCATAGGACTGATCATCGCCCAATCCCACCCTTCGTCTCCCAGTCCCGCCCTTCCGTACCTTCACATTTTAAATCGTTCCACACTCGAGATTCTGACAAGCCACACAATTTTCACGATGACCGAGTCATTTATGGCACCATGATTTGCTCGTATTTGCACAAAATGGAGGCTATTTAGCACTTGTGCGAAGTAAATGTTGTAGTTTTCTATGAGCTTTCTAATGTTTTCTATTAATCATTCCCGGTATTCCATAATAAAATTAGGTGTGGAAAGCACATTTTAGTAAATATGCTCTATGCACTTGGCCTTAAAGCAATCTGACCTTTGTAATGTACTATTCATAACTTTCAGGTTTATCAAAATGCATTTAAAACAACAAACATGTAGCAGATAGAAAAATAAAACAACATTCTTGTGCATATATCTTATGCATGACACCATCCAGTAACAATATTTCTTTAGCGACAATTTAGAGAAGGTCGACGGATAAACTTCCTTGCTAAACTTTAACAATATGACATGGACATTAACTTCGTAGAAACTATTAGATGACAAGTACTATAAATTGATGACCGGTATTGAAGTTGTAGACATTCCCCATGCAAATGATGTACTAACTCAATATGTAACCATATTCCAAAAAACTTGTCATCAAAAGGCTCTTTACACTATAAGGAGAACACCTTCTTACGAAGGTTTTTACGAAACTTCCCAGAAAAAATTATCTGTTAGTTGTTTATAATGGAGGTGGGGGTCAAAGGTTTTTGTAGAGGTTTTTTTTCTAGTGCACCTTTAAGGTATATACGCATCGGTGTGTACATGAAAAATAAAGCACCAGTGTGTCAATGTTCCTGTAGCACCGCCATACTTTATAATAAAAATACATGCACCGAATAAATCACATCAACGTCGTTGAACATTACACACGGGTGTGCCTCATTGTTGTCAGGCGCACCATAGTAGGGTAAATAAAAAAAATTACCAAATCAATTTTCATTGTTACAATGCATCCCGTGCTTCCATACTCTCAAGCAAACACCAGTGCTCAACTTTCTTCCTAAGACACCGCGTTTTTGGTGCTCTACATCAACTTGGATAACTTCATTGGTTGATTACACACATTTCCAAATTTTGGAAATTATCACAAATTTTTATTTCCTCTCAACGATGAAACCGTGCCTCCTCAGGACAGAAGAGGCCAGGTAAATTATTTATTACCTTCCTATTTGAATTTTCATCGAATCAATTTCGCGTGGTGCACCTCAACGCTTTGCCTTTCCCTAAAGTGGTGCGTAGTGTGTTAAATTCACAATGAGCATCGCCACCGATCCGTCTCATATATGTAAACATCGGTGCACTTCAAGAAAGAGCACCATGATAAAGTATTAAAATACAAAGTGGTGTGTCCTTCAGAATGCCCCAAAACCGATGCACAATGTGATTCTACCCACACCGATACATTTTACTTCATCAATCGCATCACTAGCTCAATGATATATAAAATTTAACGTAGCAGTGCACCCAATTTAACCAACCACACCAAGGCATACATGAAACATAACACACTGGTGTGTCAATGTTCAAACACATCGCCATACTTTATAATAAAAAATACACACACCGAATAAATCACATCGATGTCGTTGAACATTACGCACCAATGCGCCTAATTGTTGTCAGGGGTACCATAGTAGGGTAAATAAAAAAAGGTACCAAACTGATTTTCATTGTTACACTGCATCTCGTGCTTCCAAACTCTCAAGTAGGCATCAATGCTCACCTTTATTTCTAATATGCCTTGTTTTTGGTGTTCTAAACTGATTGGATAGCTCCATTGGTGGATTCCACACATTTCCAAATTTTGCAAATTACCACGAATTTTCATTTCCTCTCAACGGTGAAACCATGCCTCTTTGGGACATAAGAGGTTAGGTAAATTATTTATTCCCTTCCTATTTTCATTTTCATCCAATCAAAATTAAAATTTATCTTGAAACTTGACATTTTTTTCAATTTCGCGTGGTGCACTTGAACACTTCGGCTCACCCCAAAGCGGTGCATACTATATTAAATCACAGTGAGAATGATTGCCGATGTGTCTCATAGATGTACACATTAGTGTTGTTCAATCAAAGGCACCGCAATAAGTTATTAAAAAACAAAACGGTGCGTCCCTCAGAATGCCTTGAAACCGGTGCACAATGGGCTTCTACCTGCATCGATACATTTCACTTCATTGACCACACGGCTAGCTCAACGATATATAAAATTTAATGTAGCGGTGTACCTAGTTTAACCAACCGCACCGGGGCATACCTGAAATATAACGCATTGGTGCGTCAATGTTCAAATGCACTACCATACTTTATAATAAAAAATACACGCACTAAATAAATCGCATCGATGCCATTGAACATTACACACCCGTACACTTCACTTAACCAACGACACCTCTAACATAATGATTTATAAAATTTAATGTAGAGGTGCAACCATTTTAAGCCAACACACTTGTACTATATACAAAAATAAACCAGGACATGTATTGCCCAAATTTTCATAGCGAGGTATCTCATTAGAAGCCTCGTTCTCAGTGCTCTATCCTTTACAACGCTCCGCGGTACAAAACATCGGTGCTCCACTATCATGGTGGTACCAATGCGTTAATAGTAACACATTGCACTACTTCAACTGCGATAATGAAGTTTAGCTTAGTGGTGTCCATCAGTCCAACAAACACACCCGTGTTTTAAAGACAATGACACTGAGACAAATTTGTATTAACCAATTAGAGCGGTGCGAATTAGTAGGTGCATCGATGCAGTGCGTGGCAGTTCGTCATTAGACGTCGCACATCGATGCATATATGTTAAATGTACGCACAATGACATGTTTTGAAAAAAAAATAGCGTAGTTTGTCTTCTGTAAGGCTCATTAGCAGTGTGTTAGTAATACAACACACTAGTAGATATCATGCTAGTGCTTTGGTAGACATGGCGCACTGGTGCTTTCAGTTTAACAAAGGGCACTATGAATTTGCACACTATAAATTTTAGCGTTGTGGTGTGTCTTTATTAAAAAAATGAATGGGTGTTATTAAAAGCATTAAACCAACATGGTTAAAAGCACCAAGTCAGTGCAGACTGTCCTATGGGACACACCACCGAGCGATGTTGTTGTTTTGAGATAGTGCACCATCCTTGAGGCATATGTTATGTTGGTGACGCAGGAGTTTCTTTTAAAGATTTTAATTTTGGATTTTTTTTAAATACATGTCATTTCTATATGTATTTGTTTTATAATTTCAATTTGTTTTATTTGTATATATGTGCCTAACAATATTTGTATGTGATTAAGAGATGACGACGATGAGAGTGTTAAAAAAAAGAGGATCACAGAGCAACAAAATAAAAATAGATGCGGAAATAAAACACATAAGATACACAATACAATAAAGACACAGATATATGTTGTTCACTTAGTATGGGCTACGACCACTAGAGAAATTGTCAGTCCTTCCTTTATTATTATCTATTAAATGAAGGGATACAACCTACAACACACCCGTTGTAACTTCCTCTTCTTTTCTCACAGTGTCCTCTCTCAGAATACAATATTCAATCACATACAATTCCCTCATACATAAAAGAGGGTTTCCTTCTAGGGAAAAAAACCCTAACATAACTTCTACTGTTAGATCTACAAGCTAATGATGAACGGTTCAAATTAACTACAAAATTACAATATTTTACAAGGCAATTTTCCCAAAAAATTCTCTTCGAGGGTGCTGCCCCCAAACCCCCTCCAAGGGGGGCTCCAAAAAATTATCATCGCCCCCCTTGGAAACAGATGTGGGGGGGAAAGCATCCCCACACCCTCCCCCAATTCGGAAATGAGATCCAAACACGACTGAAACAAAGACCTCTGAATTAGGAAGATAATCAGGCTCCACAACCAACAATCTCCCACTTGGAGACTGATCACAACAACTCCATTGTTGTTGTACTTGCTAGACTATGATCCACCTTGGACCTGACAAGTTTCTCATATTCACCTTCATGCTTGAAGGCCAATTGAAACTTAGAAGGAACTCAGTTTCTCCTTGGTTACTACCTTTGTTAACATGTCCGCAGGATTCTGGCTAGCATGTATCTTTTTCAACTTCAATTGTCCATCGTGCAAAACAGATTGTATGAAATGGTACATGAGTTGTATATTTTTAGTATTCTAATGAAAGGTTGAGTTCTTTGCAAGACGAATGGTACTTTGGATATCATAGTACAACCTTCTATTCTCCTATTGCTTTCCCAATTCCTCCATAGACCTTTGTAACCAAATCATATTTTTACTAGCCTTTGTAGCAACAACATACTCCGCTTTCATTGTTGAAAGTGCAACAATCTTTTGCAGTTTTGAAATCCAACTTACTGTTGTTCCACCTACAGTAAAAACATACACCGTGGTGCTCCTCTTGTTATCTTTATCACTTGTCATATTTGAATCAACATATCCCTGTAGAACAATGTTTCAACCTCCAAAACATAATGCCTGAGGAGTATTTTTTCTCAAATACATGAGAATCCACTTTACTATCCTCTAATGTTCTTTACCTAGATTGCTCATATACCTGCTCACAACTCCCACTGCATGTGTAATATCTGGTCTTGTGCACACCATCACATACATCAAGCTGCCCACTGCTAATGATTAAGGGACCTTGGACATGTATTTTGTCTGCTCTTGTATCTTGGGATACATTTCCTTGGTTAATTTAAAATGGTTGGCCAAAGATGTAATAACTGGTTTTTCATTCTGTATTCTAAACCTCTCCAACACCTTCTCTATGTACTTTTTATGAGACAATGTCAATTTGCGATTTCCCCCCTCTCTTGTTATTCTCATACCAAGGATTTTCTTTGCAGCACCCAAATCCTTCATCGCAAATAAATTAGCTAATTTATTTTTGAGCACATTTATATCGTGCATGTTATACCTTGCAACAAGCATGTCATCTACATACAATAACAAGATAATATGACTTCCATTTTTTATCCTCTTAAAATAAACACAGTGATCAAAATGACATCTACTATAACCTATTTCTGTCATAAACTCGTCAAATTTCAAATACCACTACCTTGGAGCTTGCTTTAGGCCATGCAAGGTCTTCTTCAACATGCATACCAAATTCTTCTTCCCTTTGACCTCATACCTCTTCGGTGGTTGCATATAAATCTCTTCCTCCAAATCCCCATGGGGAAAAGTTGTTTTACATCTAACTGTTCAAGATGCAAATCTTCTACTGCCACAAGACTTAAAATAGTCCTAATTGAAGTCAATTTAACAACATGAGAAAATATATCATCAAAATCTATACATTTCTTTTGTGAAAACCCCTTTACAACAAGTCTGTCCTTGTACCATGTTTTTTCCTCCATCTTCTTCCTTCAATCTGTAAACCCATTTATTCCACAATGGTTTTTTCATGTAGGGAACTCAACCAAGTCCCAAGTCTGGTTATTTAGCAAGGAGTCCATTTCCTCTTTCCTACCTTGCTCCCACTCCTTTATAGTGACTACCTGCATTGCCTCTTCATAACTTTCTGGTTCACCAGAATCAGTCAACAGTAAATAACACAATGAAGGAGAGTATTGTTCCAAGGGTCTACTTACCCTGGTAGATCTTCTAACAACACTTGCAGGAGTTTGAGGTACCTGTTGCTCATGTTGTTGTACATTTTGAATTTCTGGTACCTTTGGAATTTTATTTTCTTTGATTTCATCAAGCACTGTTTATTCTATGTTTTCCTTTTCCTGTTTCTTTATTTGCAACCGATCTTTGTATATGAAATTTTCATTGAATACCGCATCTATACTCCTAATGATTTCGTGATTTTCATAATCCCATAAGTGATAACCAATATCATTAACATCGTATCCCATAAAGGTACACTTCTTGGATTTTGAATAAAGTTTTGTTCTATTTTCTTTATCAATATGGACAAATTCTTCACAATCGAAAGTCTTCAGAAATGAGTAGTTTACCTTTTTACCTGTCCATGACTCCTTTGGAATACCACCATCCAAGGAGCTTGAAGGCCCTTTGTTTATTAAGTAAATAACAATATCTACAACATCTGCCCAAAACTATAAGGGCAACCCTGCATGCAATCTCATACTCCTTGGATGTTCCATGATTGTCCTATTCATCCTTTTTGACATACCATTTTCTTGTGGTGTTCCTGGAACTATCTTCTCTCTACGAATCCCATGATATGAACAATAATTATCAAACTCCTTGCTGCATTATTCACCTCCATTATCTGATTTGAGACACTTCAACCTTTTTTCTGTCTCATTCTCAACCAAAGCTCTCCATTTCTTAAAAGTGTCAAAAACATAAGATTTTTGTCAAATGCAATAAACCCAAGTCTTCCTAGTTGCATCATCAATAAAAGTAACATAATAACGAGAGCCACCAAGAGATGATACCTGAGTTGGTCCCCATGCATATGTATACACAAGCTCTAACTTTTTACTCTTTTTGTTTTCCTGACTCTGATAAATCTAGCTCTCTTCTATTTTCCATAAACACAATGCTCACAGAAATCCAAATCAACTTGTTTAAGAGCTGGCAACAAATTCCTTTTGTCGAGTATCTACATCCCTTTCTCACTCATGTTTCCAAGCCTATGATGCCACAATGTTGTATCCACTCTTGTAGAAGCTAAAGATATAAAAGAGTCAACATTACCAGTACATAAATACAATGTACCTACCTTCTCTCCTTTTGTTATTACCAATGATCCTTTAGTGACCTTCCACACATTTTCTGTAAATGTAGATATATAGCCTTCATTTCCCAACTACCATGTTGAAATTATATTTCTTCTCAAATATGGAACATGTATCACCTCTTTCAACAACCATTGGTTTCTATTCTTTAACTTATTTTTACCTTACCCATTCCAACAATTTTACATGGTTCATCATCACCCAAATAAACTTGTCCAAAATCAACTTGAACATAATCTTAAAAATATTTCCTATGGGGTGTGGCATGAAATGAATCCCCTCAATCTAATACCCAAGAATCAATAATATTATCTAAATAAAGAATCAAAGCATCTTGTAACACATCACCTTCTACTTTTGCTTCTTGATTTTTCTCTTGTTGTCCATCTCCTTGTTACTTTGAAGATCTGCAGTCTTTCTTTAGATGTCCTTTTTTCCCACAATTCCAACACTCGATCTTTGCTAGTCTGGATTTGGATATGCCCTTCCTAGACTTCCCATGGTTCCCTAGACTCTTTCTTCTTTCCCTTTGTCTTCCCCTGTTCTCCACGATCAATGCATTACCTAATGTCTCACTTGTTCTTTACCGTCGCATTTCCTCGCTAAGGATAACACCAAAAACATCATCAAATTTCATAGTGTTTGAACTGGAGACATAGTTACTTATAGCCATGACCAAGCCGTTCCAACTTTCTGACAATGAGCATAAGATTAGAAGATCCCTAACCTCATCATCAAAGTTCACTCATACATAATTAGTTGATTTGTAACCATATTAAATTCATTTAAATGGTTGGCAACAGACCCACCTTTTGACATCTTCATATTCAATAAACGCTTAATTAGAAATACCTTGTTGGAGGCTGAGGGTTTTTCATATAGTTTAGTCAATGCCTTCGTCAAATCCTCTGTTGTCTTTTTTTTTTTGAAATTTTGAAAGTCACCGACGCTGCGAGGCACAACTGTATCGTTCCTAGTGCCTTTCTGTCAAGAACCTCCCATTATTCATCCTTCATACTCATCAACTTCTTTGCTTTTCCATCCAATGGTAGGAAAATATCCTTTTGATATAGATAGTCTTCCATTTGCATCTTCCATAACTGGTAGTTTTGATCTGGATCTCGGTGGCTGAGATCTGGATGGATTGAATGCTGAGAGAGGAGGAGCTTAGAAATGTCAATCTTGCATAAAAATAAGCATGAACAAAAACAATATGTAAATAAAGTACTTGGGAGGTGAGGCTCAAAGAAGAGCCTCACCTCTAAAACTAACTACTAGTAAATCACTCAGAGCTAATGAATCTCACAATGAAGAGAAGAAAATATGAGAGAAACCAAAATGAGTAACTTGATATTATGAGAAGGCTTGCTAGGCCTTTATATAGCATTACAAAATGGTCCATTGGACAAAGTCAAAAAGAGATCAATAAATGAGTCTCTATTATTAGTATAATAGATCTAACTACACAACTAACTAAGTAGTGGAAAATAAAACCCAATCCAATAAAGGAAATATCTCATTAAATGTGTCTCTATTATTATAATAATAGATCTAACTACCCAACTAACTAAGTAGTGGGAAATAATAGTGGAAAATAAAACCCAATACAATAATGGAGAGGTGAGACTCTCTTTGACCCTTATGGGCAACATGTTAGCCCAATTAATTAATGAGGAGGTGAGCATCTCCTTGACCCACATTGACAATCTATTAGCTTTATAGCTTTATAACTTTTGTATCTGAATTTAGACCATATACCACCTTAAAATTCAGATCATTCCTCCCCCCTTAGAAAATGATGGTCCCCATCATTTCACCCATGCTAAAAAAAGAAACCCCATTATCACATCATTATGATTACAATGTGAAAATACCCAATGAAGAGAAGGGTTTTGTGTGGTTGACCCATAACCGTGGATTTTTCGTTGACCCATATCCTAGTTGACAATAACATTGTACATGGGTAGAAAAATAAAAAATAAAAATCCCAAAATTAAAAAAATTAATATGGGGAAAATCGTGACTTTGGGGGTTGTGAACATCCTTCTGCAAATCCATTCATAACTTCTGCTACAGGTGATGAAACCCAATTCCATCGAAGACCCATTTGAGCTATTGAAGAGATATTTCCATCCATATGTGGAACTCATCATAGATGATTTTAGGGGCGAAATTTCGCTCATGGGCGAAATTTAGGGGCTTCCAATTTTTTATTGGGCGAATTTTTTGTATTAAAGTGATTTTTTAAAACTTATATCATTAGCCCATAATTTGTTTTAGGGGAAAAATCGTGTACAGGGTTAGCCCTTGTTTTTAGGAGAGA
>SNQJ01S0025985.1:104620-116853 GCA_010110895.2 Picea sitchensis
GTGTATGGCCCGAAAAATGGATTCCGATAGCACCAAAAGGAGGTTGGTGATTGCTGCAAATGTTTGAACCCACAACATGCTTCAAACCCTTGTCCTGATGGAGAGCGAACTCGCTCTGATACCACTGATATGGATCTCGGGGGCTGAGATTTAGATGGCCTGAATGCCGAGAGAGGAGGAGATTAGAAATGCCAATCTTGCATAAAAAGAAGCATGGAAAAAAATAATATTTAAATGAAGTACTTGGGAGGTGAGGCTCAAAGAAGAGTTTGACCTCACTACCAGAAAATATGAATCTCACAATGAAGAGAAGAAAATATGAGAGAAACTAAATTGAGTAACTTGATATTATGAGAAGGCTTGCTAGGCCTTTATATAGCATTACAAAATGGTCCATTGGACAAAGTAAAAAAGATCTCATTAAATGAGTCTCTATTATTAGTATAATAGATCTAACTACCCAACTAACTAAGTAGTGGAAAATAAAACCCAATCCAATAAAGGAAAGAGCTCATTAAATGTGTCTCTATTATTATTATAATAGATCTAACTACCCAACTAACTAAGTAGTGGAAAATAATAGTGGAAAATAAAACCCAATACAATAATGGAGAGGTGGGATTCTCCTTGACCCTTATGGGCAACATGTTAGCCCAATTAATTAATGAGGAGGTGAACATCTCCTTGATCCATATTGTCAATCTATTAGCTTTATATTTTTATAACTTCTGTATCTGAATTTAGACCATATACCCCCTTAAAATTCAGATCAAGTTTTGGCTGTTAAATTTCTTGACCCTAAACTTTCCATATTCTGCCATTGCTCCCACTTGAACCAATAACCCCTTTTTCCTGTGAGTTACCTTTCGCTCTGATACCAATTGTTAGAAAAAAGAGGATCACAAAGCAATAAAATAAAAAAAAGATGCAGAAATAAAACACATAAGATATACAATACAATAGAGACACATATATACGTGGTTCAACCAGTATGGACTACATACACCAGAGAAATTGTCAATCTTTCCTTCATTATTATCCAGTAAATGAATGGAAACAACCTACAACACACCCGTTGTAACTTAATCTTCTTTTCTCACAGTCTCCTCTCTCAGAATACAATATTCACTCACATACACAACCACAATACAATTCCGTCATACATAAAAGAGGGTTTCCTTCTAGGGAAAAAAACCCTAACATAACTTCTATCGTCAGATCTGAAACCTAATGATGAATGATTCAAATTGACTAAAAAATTACAATATTTTACAAGTCAATTTTCCCCAAAAAATCTTCAGGGGTGCTGTCCCCGAAACCCCGCCAACGAGGGGCTCCAAAATATTGTCGCAATCACCCCCCCCCTCGATGACAGATGTGGGGGATGAATGAAAACAAGACCTTTGAATTAGGAAGATAATCAGGCTCCACAACCAACATAGAGGAGGAGGAGGAGGAGCGGGGGTAGGTTGAGAGACACACATTGGTGCATGATTGGGAGGCCAGGGAGAGGGAGAGGGAGTTGTTACCTTGCCCTCTTTCACAACAGACACAAAACCTTTTGACGGATATTGGCCTCCTAAATTTTTATCATTAGGATACATCCCTTAGAGGGAACTCTTCATTGTTACAACAATTGATCCATCATTGGGATCATGCGAAACAAAGGTTTAGGGTCGGTCCTAATCTATGATATCATCCCAAAGATGAGGATGTATATTTCATCACTAGGTTGTCTAGGAGGTGGGAGTATTTTCTCCATTTCCCTATGCTACCGCCCGATGTTGCAAGAGAGATCCAGTTGGAATATGTGCAGAGATATGCTAGTTCGCATGTTGATTTGGCTTCAAAGTTATAAGTTCATGGTGGTCAACTGTTGATAAGTTCATTTCAAAGACAGGACATTAGGTGCATGTGTCTTATGCTCTTGTCAATGTCACAATAAAGCTCTGATGGGCAACACATTAGTTGTTCTATGTTGTATTATGTACATAGTTTATTGCAGGAGCCTTGATTGATTAGGTGGGTAGATGTTTTTTTGAGATTTTTTTTTGTCATGCATTAGATCATTGTTGCGTTGTTTTGTCTAGGATGAGATTCTTCCCATTCACATTTTCATTGTATACACTATTTTTTGAGAGGGTTCATGCCACTCGACCAAAAGTACCCCGCTTACCTGCTAGGCTTATGTTTGATGCGCGTATGCGTATGTGGGGGCAGTTGATTCCCAAGAGGGGCCAGTTTGATTTTCCCATTACTCCGGTGGGAAAAGATATATTTGATTTATTGTCTAGTGAGGACAATCACGTCCTTGATATTGTAAAGGACTTGTACGTGGGGATGGATTAGAGAGAATGTCCAAACATCCGATTTATAACAAAGGAGCCAACATATGAGAAAGGTAATATTATCATTATGTTTTGATCAATCTATTTGAATTTTTTTATGTCTTATTTAATGCACATGCAATTTATTGTAACATTTTGTTTCAATTATCTTATTATTATTATTATATATTATTTTGTAGATATTGGCACATATGTTGGGGATGTGCCTCCCCAAAGTGAGGTTGAGGTGATGGAGGAGGTAGAGGACCAACCTTCAGTAGTGTAGAGACTCCACATGCCATGCAAGCCGGATATGAGAGTCCGACTAGAGGTGGCAGATAAGTTATTTTGTGTCTTGACTAGTCACATAGTGGTACCTACACCCCCTATATACATATTACGGGTAGAGGAGCTCTCTACTACATGGAGGCATTTGCCTCATGACATGACGATGTTGATGCATCATATTGTTGGTGTCGTCAACCTCATCTATACGTTGAGGGGTGGTGCTTATGATCACACTACATATGGGTCATCAACATAACCATCCACAACCTTACTCCACCACATGGTCCTCCTCCTCCTCCTCCCGATTCTTCTCCACATGATCTACCGATCCTCTTGCTTCCCCTCCACTTGTTTCTAAACGTGTATCTACGTCTGATCCTCCTCCTCCTCCTCATGTTTCCCCTCCGCATGTGTCTAAACCTGCATTCACATCTAATCCTCCTCCTCCTCCTCCACATGCGTCACCATATTCTATTGATCCCCCCCCCTCCTCTGCTTGTGTCACCATCCACTGATCATTGTCTTTTTCCTAGTCCATGTGTCGTCATCCATCGATCCCCCTCCTCCTCCTCTTCCTCCACATGTGTCACAAGTGTTTGATGCTAATTTGGACACTATGTTCACATCGAGTATTGTTGCATATCTTCATGATATTGATATAGAGAGACTTGATAATGCACTTTTTTCGACATTTATTTCCGAGATCGTTGTTCTTGATAGAGGATCTACCTCTAGTAGCAAAGACACTGATGCACTTGGATGTGGTGGTGGACCTAGCTAGTAGTGGTATTGATTGAAATTTATATTGATTGTTTTATATTTGAGTGGAGATCTATATATGACATTTTTATTACAGGTTTTGTTGAGATGCATGTTTGACATGTATATTCATATGTATATTGCTCATGTTTATTATGTTTTTCATATAATGTTGTGGTGGTTGTTATTGTTTGATTTATAAAATGTAATATGAGTATACTAATGACGAACATTGTTAATGATTTCTCTGTTTTTAAGTGAAATTTGATATGTATCACTCATTTAAATTTACAGTTGTCATATAATGTTTAACTTTACTTTTATGAAAGCGTTTAATTTGGATTGTGATTGTAAAAAGTTATAACCATTAATGTCATATAATGTTTAGTTGTTGTTCAAGGTGAATTGTTGGTTGTCCAACACGATACAATATGTTGATTAAACGTGTTTAGAAACAAAAAAAATTAAATGTGATGAGTGAAATGATTGTGATTTGAATATTTATGTATTTTTCATATATTATAATAATAACATTATAACATAATTATTCAGTAATAATAATGATGATGATGTAATAACAATGTTATTTTTTTAATTTTTATTATTCAAAGTTTACAAGACAAAGTTATAATATAATTGTTTACTAAAATCACAATTATCATATTTTATTAATATTTATTTTTTGAAAAGATTTTATTAATTTATATTATCCAACTATTATAATATATGAAGTTTATTCAATTAAATTTAAAATATTAAATATAGAGAATAACAATACATTTTGATCAAGACACATTCGATGAAATGGTTTCATAATTTTTTACTCTAATAGAGACTTTGTGAATCTTTTATTAAAAAACAATATCACCCAACATTTTATAATTAGTATTTTAAGAATTAGTAAAATTGACAAAGGTTTCTATACTTTTGACTAGGCTCTTAAAAAAGACTCATTTAGAATTTCCATGTCCTTCCTATATTGACACTTATTTCAAGGAGAATGCAAAAAAAATGAGTAATATAAGTTTATATGATTATAAAACCAAAGGATGGAGTGGAATAGGTGAAGGTCGTGATAGTTGCACTAGTTAGGGTGGGGAATGCTGTCAAAGTTGGTAATGCCAACACCACAAGTAATGTAGATGTCGCACAAAGTTATTTTTGTTGGAATTGTCCTTAGAAGTCCCATCAAAGTAAGTATATATTTATTTGAATTTTGATTTTCTCAAACAATAAATTTTTTAAGGTTTGAATATTTTTTAATATCTTCATTTTTTGTTAAATAAAATATAATTTAAAATAAACTTTTACTATTGTGTACCACCAACTTTGTGATATCTCAATTAATGCTTAGTATTTCAAAGGTTAACATAAACATATTTTAATACAATACAACATAAATTTGTTGTAATAAACAATAAATATGACAATGAAAATATATCAAAAACACATCTTATGCTTGTACGTCAATTTAATGGATTTTCAATATGGTGGTTCTAAATGGTCGTTAACTTTTCATTTAAAATATAGTATTAAAATGAAGGAAAAAAAAACATAATTGTCCATTATAGATATCCATAATAAAATGACACATCCATAATATAAATGTCCAAACAAATAAGTTACAAATCAATCTTTGTTTCCATGACCCTGATTATTTTCCTCAGTTGGAATTGTAACATTATTGTTCTAAAAAAGATATTTAGATCTTAGATCATGTCTCAGTATGAGCCACCGATCCCCATCCAACACATCTAGGTAAAAAACACTTGGTTGCGATGTTTTGGGAAAACATAAGGCTCCTTACTTTCAACCCACATTTTTTTAGAGTTAATACATATTAGCCCACTATCATGATCTTCCTTTACGTTTCTCTGGTCAAAGGTACCCCACCAACCCACTATCATGATCTTCCTTTATGTTTCTCTGGTCAAAGGCATCCCACCACTTGCAACAAAAAATAACACATTGAAATGATGAGAAGTTCACTTGCTTGATCTCTTGTATCTTTTCAATGTAACACAACTTCCCCTCTATTAGGTTTTCATCACAGTGGCTAGCACGACTAGATTTGTCGAACTTGACCTCCACTCCACAATCTTGTGTGATGTGTCCTTCATCGACATACTCAATGCGAAAATGATGTCCATATGCCCATGCAGATGGGAAGAAATGCATCTGCATGCGAATAAAGAATGGTGTTATATGTCTAATAACTGAAGCATTAATAAAAACATAATATGTGTTACAATTCAAATGTGCAATATTATAAATAGAATGCGGTACTCGCAGAGGTTATTACAGAGTCGTTGCACTTGATCCCTATGTTTAGTGCATCTAGATCTTCTCCACGTGGGTTACAACTGAACATAACATATTTCTCTTGTATATGGTCAACCACCCAACTGTTGGGACATATTTTTGACATATATTCTTTTAAATAATAAGGATAAGGCATGCTTCTACCATTCAACCATCTGAATGCTTTCCTGTCATTGTTCCATTTCATTCTTTTCTCTTCATACAACACAACCCATGGTCGCGTTGCCTCCACATTGTAAAGAACAAATTTATTGATGGCATCCATTTCTAAATTCGCTGATGTATACAAAATTTTGCAATGAATAGCATGGGATCAAATATATATTATAAACTCAATGAACAAATTTATTGATGACATCAAAATTTATAAATTTATTGATGTATAAAAGAATATAAAACAAATAGCATGGGATGAAATATATATTATCAACTTCAGTGTAAACAATTTCTTTGTATTAAATTGACAAAATATAATTGACTTACTCTTTATCAAGCACATTTTTCCGTTTGTTTGGAGTATCTCCCCTTCCCTTTTGTCCTCATCTTAATGGTCGTCCAAAACGGCTGCCCCTTCTATGTCGTCAAATTTCTTTGATGTACTCAGTGGCATAATAGAAAGACTCATATACTATGTACCCCTCTGCCATAGAGCCCTCCGTTTTTTCTCTTTGTCGAACAAACCCCTTCAATTTTTTCATGTACCTCTCTAAGAAGAACATCTAATGACATGAGAGAACCCTAGCTAATTCAACCTCATCAAGTAGGTGAATTAGAAGATGGAGTTGCAAGTCCATAAAACTCGTGGGCAGTTCCTTTTCAAACATACAAACAATCTCAACTATCTCTCAATGCCACCATGGAATGCTAGCCATATGAATCTCCCTTGATGTGATCCAACATACAAATGCATATAATTTCTATACGACACGTTGTAGGTCTTGGGGGAAGTCATGGTTCACACAACCACACACAAGTAAAGGATAATGACACTACAAAATAGACACACACATCATTAATTTCGATAAAAATGTGAGTGCGTAGCATATTTTTACTGACGTCACTATAGAAGAAGAATCATGTATTCAACATACATACCCTTAGAAGGTTCAGATGATCATGTGATTTCAACCCCGACAAATTCTCATCTACAGTGAAGCAATGTCGTAGAGTCGACCCATATAAAGAAGGTGCCTTCACACCCAATATAACATCCTTTGCCATATAAATATAATCTTTCTTCAAAATCCATGGGACAACACCTTTAAAAGAACAAGAGGGACCAACCTCTCCTCTAGTTTCGTTTCTTGGCCAATGTCTCTTTTTAGTATTCGAAGCAATACAATCTATTCCGACAACCAATGTGTCACTTTTATTCCATGATAAGTACCTTCATAAAGAAGATGAAACATTTTTGAATTTATGCATGGGATATAGTATGTGACCAATCTTAAGATGCTTCCAATGTGGAAGATCATAAAATACAGATTTCTTTTTCATCCCAGTGGGCATTTTCTCAACATAGGTGTCAAATAATTTAGGATCATCGAACATAGGTTCCCCATTTGAATCAAACAATTATGCCATTTCCTTCTCCTTATCTGTGTCATATGCCCTATTCCAATCTACTGGTGTCATTATTTTAGGTCTCCGAGTTCTCTCTAGTTTACCATTGAAAGCAGATGCAACTCTTCTATAAGGGTGGTCTTTTGGGAGGAATACCCTTGAACAGTCATAGACCGACTTTCGTAGGTGGTTGGACCACCTAGCCTTTATAGAAGGTCCACAACATTTACATCCATGATGCCCTTTTGTTACAAGACCTGTAATGTTATCGTATACATAACATGTTAGTGTCAAAAATATAGTTGCACCAAATGAAGTATGTCAAATAAAATTACAGATATAAACAAGTCAATGAACATGCTTACCAAAGAAAATTCCTAGTCTTGGATAATCATGTGTGGTGTATGAAAATATTCCATACAATGTAAAAGACCTCTCCATTGGGATGGGTCTTGATACATCATATACATGTATCCCTTCCCATAATTTCTTAAATTCATAGATCAATGGTTGAAGGTAGACATCCATTCTCTTCACTTATCTTCTACCTATGACTATAAGAGCCGACATAATATGTTCATTCTTCACATACAACCATGGGGGGATATTGTTATTGACCACTACCACTGGCCAAATAGAATAGTTGGTGTTTTGGAGGGAATACAGGTTAACTCCATCCATAACTATGCTCAATCGGAGGCTCTGTACTTCATCCTTGAATTTATCGGACCATGTATTCTCTATATGCTTCATGGATATTGAATCTACTGGGATTCACATAACTCCTACCTCACTTCTATGTGAGGCATGCCACCCTTGCAACATGGCTAATTATTTGCAACGAAAGAGCTATTGAATCCTTGGAATTATAAGCATGTGCTTCAATATCTTATGAGGAGGACCATGTGCCTTACCCTTTATTTTTATTTTTATCTATGGTACATGTCATGCCCACATTCTGGACATATGTCTTTTTCCACATATTCATTTTTGTATAGAGTACAATCATTCATACATGCATGTTATGATATGTACTCAACACCCAACATTTTTAGCATTTACTTTGCCTCTACACAACTATCTGGCAAGAGATTATCATTCAGAAGTACTTTATCTTTGAGTAACTTGCAATTAGTGGACAATATAAATTTACACTGTCATTAAGCATGAATAAAATCAACCCTTTTCTTCCTTCATTGTGTGACAAAATTCCTTAAAAATTTAGGGGACTTAATGGTTAGTTACCTCAAAAGTGTCGAGAAACATGCGTCTGACATACCATACATTGCTTTCAAGTTGTACAATAACATTGTTGTCCCTAGCTGGGTAGACCTTGCAGGCTCATGTATTGGACCAAATAGAGGGGTGGTGGAAGTAGATTTCAGGCTTTTGTAGAAGGTATCTATGACATCATCGTCATCCCCTAGTTCATTTTGCTGGAATGCATCTAACAATATTCCCTCCATGACTTGGGTATCCTGCAATAAACCATCCATACCAACCTCTATATCATTTCCTTCATCCCCAACATGTGAAGAACTAATGTTACTATTAAGGTTTTGAATTGGTGACTCAAGACGTAGTGGGAATTGAATAGGTGGTTGTTTAAACCATTCTTGGTATGATTCCTTTCCGAGCTCTTTTTGTTTAGCAACAAGCTCACAAATTGACATCATAGTGGGGTGAAACATTAGATGGTGGACAAGTCACTCGTCATCAGAATATTGATTGTAAAAATATTGAACATTACATCGATAATATTAGTAACACAATGCTTTTAATATGTTCAAACATTGTACCAAACACTTATTAGATGCATGGAATTCCCCCCCCCCCCAATAATAAACATGAAACCAACCCCTTTATAAAACAAATGTCGAATTAAGCAGTGCATTTACATTAGTTCCATTTAAAATCCAAAAATCCAATTACTCAATCATTTTTTTCTTATGCCCTACGCGATTCTCTACATAAAATAGATCAAATTCACGGTGTAATACCATTGACCTAGGCTGGTTGTTGGAAGATGCCATGTTAGGATTGGTAGGGTAAAGAAGATGTCTATTTTCATCAAACATCTTCTTGTGGTATCTTTCTCCTGATAAGATCTTGAGAAATTTTGGGACCACGGGAATATCTTGAGCATCTGAACTCGATCCCAAAGCTTGATCTTGCAAAATTCAATGAACAATTATTAAAATACACATGCATACATAACATAAATTCAATGAGATAAATGAATTATCAATAAAAACTAGACGTGCTGCAATCAGCATGAGAGAACTTGAAGGAGTTCCAAAGATATAGAATAAGGCGTTGGAATTTGAAGAATTGGCCATTTCATATTATAATTCCTTTTTTCCTACATTTGAGTCAAAACCATAATCTTGGGTAGTGTTGACGATTAAAATTACAATGAGGAATTTCACCCGCAAAGTATTGCTAAAGCCTATTATTTAAACTATGCTAATAATATAATACTAGTAGGTGGGACCCCCTTGTAGACTGGAGGCTCGAAGATAGTCACATCACACATTTTTCGTTGTTGTTTCGATGCTACTTACAGGGTCCTATATGATCGACAATGTAGTCTTGGTTTCAATTTGACATAGTGATAGGTGGATGATGCATTTTATGGGATGTTCTGTTATTCGAAGCTTTATTTTTATGTCATGATTAGCATATATTTATAGTTGCTATGTTTAATCATTTCACCATGATTTATTACTTGGATACACATGCACAAGAAATATGTTAGTAATGACATAACCAAAATAAAAGGAAGAAACATATGAAAAAAATCTTAAAATAAAGGATATATGTTTATGCTATGTTAGAAGTGATGTGCAAATGAAAATGTAAAACATGTTAGTGTTTGTCCTAACTATTAAATGGTTGTTTAGTGGCTATGTGATTTGCATTTGAGTTATTGTGGGTGCATATGATATGAAAATGCATATGGTATGGCATGGGGACTTGGCAATGGTTAGCGTGAAGGTTTTGGGTGGCGCATTTGGCAAGGAATATGGTCACAAGTTTCAATAGTTTGGAAATTTATTACATGGTTTTAATGCATTAGTGAGTGTTGGCTGTCTTGTACTTCAGAATTGAATAGAAGAGGAGATGGAAGCAACATGCAGTAAATGCACGTCACTCCAGATTCTCCCCATCAGGCCGTCACCTTAGTATGGTTCTTGTTGCATTTTGATCTGCTGGTGGTTAAGCTCTGAAATTCAAGCTTGGGAAAAAATGCTTGGCCAACTTGCCCCTTTTAAGCTATTGGTTACAAGTATGGTTCTTTTTCACCCCATCCATGAATTACGCTCTGTGTATGAACGAACAATGGCTCAGTAATTCTTGGGTTTGTGTTTTCTTGAGAATTTCAACTGTGTAAATGTGTGGTTTTTCTCTATGGAATGACTGTGTGGTTGTTCGATTTGCAAGTAAAAGAATTGGTTTGGTTGAGTTGTGCATTCGCTGGTTGTTCTGTTGGTGAAAATCGTGATGGGCCTCTGTGGAATTTGAATGAAATGGGTATTATCACTCTGTGTTTTTGGTGGAGGGTTTCGCTCTGTGTATTCTTTCTGGTTTCTTCTGTTGGACACACCTACCACACTTATAGGTTGGGGGGGGGGGTGTGAATGAGTGTGGGGATCATTTTCCAAAAACTCCCCTCTTACACAAAAACTCCTTAGTTAACATTCAAAATTTTCTCATTACTCATTGCTGTCATTTATAATCAGTTAGATGTGAATACATATCAACAACATATATCAACAACATATCATCAACATATCATCTCTACAAGGAACACAAAGAACACAATATGTATGTACAATTGTTTTTTTTATTATGGACTTCAATCCGGGGGTTTTTCAGCAACAAATGAATAGAGTACAACTCTACAAGAGAACCATCTCTATATGAAAGACTCAGCTTACATTATTAGCACCAACTAAGATGAGGCAACAATCCTAAACAAATATCAATTTGTCAACATAAACAAGTGCATCAACCATGCACCAACATGTGCCAAACAACCTGTAATCAACCTGTACCATAAACAAGTGAATCCAACCATGTACCAAGTATATACCAATCATGTGTCAAATAATCATAAAAAATGACTCATCAATATGTACCAACATCATCAACTATACACCTCATGTGTGTGCCAACTCATCAACTGCTTATCTCAACCATGACTAGTTTTGGATTAGTCGACAACCCCAACTTGAAATAATCATAACTTTGTACCTATAATTAATAAAGATATGAAACTGATACACAATGTTATTCCATGTGTTTTATGCAATTCATCCATGTGGAACTACTTGGAACCTCTCAGAGAAGGTGTTATAGCAAAAATGGCATACCTTGCTGAATTTTGGCTTATTCTAGAGAGCGACCTTGTAGAGTGTGACCCACACAAAATATTCATTGAATTGATCTGAAACTATAACACAACATACTAAAGACTGTAACCTAAACAACACATTTGGTCTCACTAAATGTGGATCTATTATGAAGAAGTTATGACGTGTTTACCCAAAACACTTGTTTTTGACTAGTTTCAAGACTAGCCACAAACCCTATTTTACACGGAGTGTAACTCCCAAAATACAACGACCCACAAGATGAATTTTTTACCACAGATACTTGGGTATGTTTCGCAATGGAATAGAAATTTCATGCTCTGAATCATTATAGAAAACAAGTTATAGCAAAAATGGTGAGATGACCTATAAATAACATACCTTAGAAAGCACCATCAAAAGAATTTATCCTTCCTTGCATTTCGGCCTTCATTTCTTCACCTTTCCTTAGAATATTGGCTTAGATATCCTTGGTTACCTCAGACACATATAGATATTCAATATTCTCAAGTGTTATTAAAATGAGAGAGCCTTGCCTCTTATTTATACTCTCCAAGTAGCTTCCTTAAAAACATCTTCTAGGTCACTTGGCCCCACT
>SNQJ01S0025985.1:123437-143139 GCA_010110895.2 Picea sitchensis
ACCTTTTAAAATCCCTTAAACCACTTTGACTACTTTGACCTTTTGGGGCTTCTAGATGACATGTGAGGGTCCTCCAACTTCGTAAGGCCATAACTCTCAAACCGTGAGGAGTTATGTGACGTTCCACATACCACCAGAAATTGAATGACATGTACTATTCATATAGAATAGTATTTTCTGAAAATATATCATAACTCATACCGTTACCCATCAAAAAAACTTGGGTCCATTACCCAAACCTGGGGTCTCCAATTTCTCATGGCCATAACTCTCTAACCGTGAGGAGTTATGTGACGTTCTACATACAACTGGAAATGGTATGAAAAACACTATACATATAGGATATTTTAACCAACAATTTCCTTGATCTTCATCTCATTATTCCACATACAATCATGGGTCCTCCAACCATTCTTCTAGGATAACTCAATCCGTAAATTGTCTTCCCGTGAGGGCTTTCACCATAAGGGGACCACTTTGGAGTTCATCCATTTGTGCACCTTATCAATAATGATATGAAAGTAATGAGAGTAAGGGTCCTCCAACCATTCTTCTAGGATAACTCAATCCGCAAAGCGTATTCCCGTGAGGGCTTTCACCATAAGGGGATCACTTTGCAGTTCATCCATTTGTGCACCTTATCAATCATGATAAGACAATAATGAGTCATCTATACATTTTTCCAACAATGCATCATATACCAATGAAACCACAACGATCCATCTTCATCATGTATCAATAACAACTCATTTATCCATCTTCATCATATGCATTCTCATCAAGGAAAATACATATTATATTACATCAATCATCAATCAATCAATCCTTTGACATCAATCAATCAATGACATCAATCAATCAAACCATTGGCATCAATGACAACATGATCCAACAAACCCAACAATCTTTGGAGATCAAATGAAGAGGCCATTGGGTTCAAATTTCTCATTTTTGTAGAAATTGATTAATGAATAATGAAGAGAGGCCGAGTGCATTGATGGTGGTTTTTATCTTCAGGTTTCCATGTTAAATTTCTCTTGTTCATGTGATGATATTGACGTTGATGTTGTTTATTTGTAATAGTAAATGTTCTATTTATTATTTTTTCATAGTCCCTTAACACCATTGAATTATGTATATCATAGATGTTATTGGGATTTTGTATAATCATGTGATTCAGGATGACTATGTAGATGGGGTTGTTTGTTGTGAGAATTTGGTATTGCAGGGGGATGGTTCCTCTTTCATTAAGTGGTATCGAAGCAGGAAGAGCCCAATGAATGGAATGAAGAAAACCAAAATGAGGAAGAGAATATGATGTCATAGGGGAGAATATGATGTTTCATAAAGAATATTTGTTGCTAAACTAAGAGAAGTGGAATAAATTGTTTATGAAGAGATGCAGAGGGAAGTTGTAACGCATAGGATTGAGAGGATTCCATGTTGTGTGGTTTCAAGAAAGAGATGTTGGCTAAACTAAAGGCACAATAAAATACTAGAGAAATCTTGATTGAGTCTATAAGAAGACATGGTTCATTTGGTTTGTGTGTTGTGGATGTAACTTGCAAAGGTGAATTGGCAAGAAGAGTGAAGACCGTTCAACATTATGAGGGAGAGAAATTTGAAATATGATTGGAATTGTAAGAATGAGGACTTGATTCTTTTTAAGGAGGGGAATATGATGCATGAGCATTGAATTTATTTTGACAATACTCGGAATTTTGAGGCAAGACATGGTAGGCATTTGACCTAGTATGACATGCATTTATTTAAAAGTGCATTTGATAAAGTTAATAAAGCATGCACATGTAATATTGAGTGTGGGTGTGTATATTTTTTGGTATCCATCCCATGGAAAACATATAGAGGAGGATAATGGAAAGTTGTACATGACATCATAAAGAATAAAGAGTGCAACACTTGGAATGTGAAGAATGAAGAACAAAACTGGTTTCATTTGGGGAAAGTTAAAGAGGCAGTGGAATATTAATTTATAACATGAAGAAGATAAAGTGTTGATTGAAAAATGAAGAAATAAGCACTCTCTGAATGAAGAGACAAATGAATGGTGGAGGTTACCATTGTCTTCGACTTGATAGCCCAACAATTTCTGAAAATTAGATGAAGAGGGCCATTAAGCGTGGATTTGTAATTTTTGTAGAAATTGATTAATGAATAAAGAAAAGAGGCTAAGTGCATTGTTGGTGTTTTTACCTTTGACTTTCCACATTAATTTCTCATGTTTATATGACGATATTTTTGTTGATGTTGTTGTTCATCCATAACAAATGATTTGTTTATTATTGTTGCACAATTTGTTTTGTAATTTAACTACTCCATTAATAATATACAAAAAAGTTACATTATTTTCATACTAGAGTTTCCACTCCATATAGTTCTATATGATATTATGAAACTTTTCATATGAAAACTAGATTAGCTTGTCCTAATATAACAATATAGTAATACCAAAATCTACTTTATCACTCAAAAATTTGAATCTAACATTATACAAATGACAAAAGATAACCCTATTAACTATGGCTATCACAAGACTAGATAGTTATATGTTCTAGGGTAGAGGACATGCCCCATCAAATATAAATATAAAATGTAAATAAAAAAACTAAGACCTAGCATTGATAATTCTAATTTTCCCCTTATGTATCAGAGTTTGGATAGATGTAGGTTGGCTACTTGGAAGGCTGAGTGAATTCTTCACGAGACTAATCTTATGGTATCTACTCCTTAACCACCTCTTCTATCCCTCGAACAACTTTTACTAGTGTCTGATATTTTTTGTCCAATAAATCTAGCTTGTCTAGGATTGCTTGTTGATGCATCCCTTTCTCTTCCACAACCTGAACAATAAAGGCTTTGTTGTGCCAATATAATGCAATCATCTTGAATAATTTGGTATTTTAGCTTCATGAGAATCCTGTATCAGGAATCCGATTTAGAAGCTCCTCATCTACCTACTTAGTTTATGTATTACCTCTCTTATCCCTATTTCTCTTCTCAATTTCTTCAACTTCAACCTTGATAGAGGATAGAAACCACTTTTAGTAGTGGTTGATTTCCTCCATAGCTTCCTTTTTTGCCAAGGTTAGTCTTTGATGCTTTTTCTTCTCAATTTGGTTTTGATTGGATATGGATTGAACCGCCACAATGGCTTGATTCCATCTTGTAATTGACTTCATTTTTGGCTAGTAGTCACTCCTATCCATGTGGTAATTTCCTTTTGAATGATGGCTCAGATCACTAGCTATTTGAGTGCTAGTAGACAAGGTTTCTTCAATCCATCCCTCAAAGGATAGTGTGATTTCTCTAACCAAAACAACAACCAACCTAGGATTCATACCATAACAACAATGCATCTCAACAACCAGGGTAAGAACTAACTCATGGGGAGGATCATACCTTACTTCCCCAAATTTTCCACAAGTACTTGAATTCATACCCCAACACTTTTGAGAGAGAATAACTCCCACTTGACTGGGTTGAATGCAATCCAGGCCATTCCCCATAGAACATAAAAAATACAAAGAAAACATAGGAAAATTTCTAAACTTACTGACCTTTCTCATTCTCTCAGAGAGCTGTATGGCCTTCCCTTTGAGTTATGAGTTATTAGCATAGTGATTTCAAGGGGAATCCCATTCATATTCATCATTGTAGCATGATAGAATTGAATTTTTATACAAGGTGTTGACCACAACTCCAGTTGAGGAAACCTAGTACATTGAAGTTTTGGAGAGATCTAGTACAATGGCAAATAACCAAACATATTGAGATTCACATGCACTTCATCCAAGGATTCATTCATGATGGCATCATTGATTTGTAGTACTTTCCCTCTTCTAAATATGTTGTAGACATATTCACAAAGACCTTCACTAAGTAGAAATTCACATATCTGTGAGAGATCCTTGGGATAAAGGACACAACTCCCTATAAGACCATAGTCAACATTGTATTTTGAGGGGGGGGTTTGTTCCCATAGGGTTTTCCATCTTTCCTCATTTTTCAGCTGTTCTATTTTTTGCATAGATGCATTGTACATGGGTACCTAACATGGCTTCTTTTTGGGACCCATTCATCTGATACACCCTAGTAGTGCTTAAAGGGGGTATTGGAGATACATACACACTTACCTAACATATTTTTTCCCTATGTTTTATAGTCTATGATGAGGGTGCCACTTTTTCTCCCATGGTCCAAGATATTCTCCCTTAAATGAGAATATTCTTCCCTTAGACAAATGCACCACCTCTTCTTGAGTAATTCTTCAGTTGTACATAAGTTACACTTGTGGAGTCCAGTCTTGCAAGGAAACCTTGGAATATTTATCACCAAATTTCACATGCACACCTTGGAATCATCACCAGGAGGGTGCACCACATGTGCATGAGGCTAGGAGAGCACACCACATGTGCATGCATGAGTGAATCTCAACTCCACTTGGGGAAAACCAGTTAAGTATTGATTGCATGACCAATTAACTAGGACTACATGGAAATTTACTAAGGTTTATGTTAGTGCATGCCCACATAAAATTTAGAAGCTCTACTATGGCACATTAGTTAACCATGTAGAGTATATCACATGTAATTTTTTCATTCATTTATGGTGGAATACATTTTTTCTCATTCTTTATTCATCTCTTTTGTCTCAAGTGTAAAATTGTTTCTTCTTTTTTCAAATTAGATTCTTTATACCAGTTCATCACTAATTTCATAGTTTGTCATTGAATTGGGTGGTTGTGACATTGTTTTAGAAACTGAATGGTTGCACACATCGGGTTCCGTCACCATGGATTTCCAAGATTTATACATGATATTCCAATTGGTTGGACACTATTACACTCTCCAAGGAATCACTATAGGTTCTCTAGAGATTGTCAGCTCACATCGTATGGAAACAATCCTCAAAAAAAGACATTCTGGCATTATCACCCAGTTTCATGCTATTCAAGCCTTTGAGACCCCTTCCCAACCTATTCATATCGACATGCAATCCTTCTTAACCAAAAACCAATCCGGTTTTGACACCCCCCAAGGCCTCCCACCCTCCCATGGTGTCCATGATCATTCTGTTCTACTCATACCTGGTAGCCTCCCACCCTCCCATGGTGCCCATGATCATTCCATTCCACTCATACTGGTATCCTCCCACCTAATTTTCACCCTTATTTGTACCCCTTTGCTCATAAACATGAAATTGAAAAGAATGTTCAATAATTGTTAGTTGCGGGAGTTATCCTCCCTAATACAAGTCCTTATTCATTCTCAATGGTCATAGTACTAAAAAAATGAGGCACTTGGAATGTGTGTCCTTATTTGTTTTCTCTCAACATAATCACCATCAATGAAAAGTTTCCAATTCCAGTTATTGATGATATTTTGGATGAATTTAAACGTTCCCAATTCTTTACCAAACTTGACCTCCATTCAAGCTATCACCAAATCTATATAAAAGAGGTTGAAATTCACAAAATTGATTTTCACACTCATGAAGGCCATTATGAGTTCTTGGTGATTCCTTTTTGCCTTTGTAATGCACCCTCCACCTTCTTGAGTCTCATGAATCATATATTTAAACCTTTTATACGTCATTTTGTCCTAGTATTTTTTGATGACATCTTTATTTACAAAAAAACTTGGCAAGCCCATGTTACCTATGTAGACTCGGTTTTACAACTCCTTTCTTATCATAAAATATTTCTTAAGAGGTCCAAATGTGCCTTTGGAATTTCTGAAGTTGAATAATTAGGTCATATTTTTAGTAAGGATGGTGTATGAGTGGACCTAAAGAAAATTGAAGCAATGAAGGATTGGCCCCGTATTACAACTCTTAAAAATTTACAAGTTTTCCTTGGTCTAACAAGGTAATATAAAAAGTTCTTCCAAAAATATGGAAAAATAACAACTCCTCTCACTTAAGAATAATGATTTCAATTGGAATGTAGCTACATATCAAGCCTTCTAGGAATTGAAATATGTTGTGTACCACCCCAATACTTTCTCTACCCAACTTCACTCTGACTTTTGTTCTAGAATGTGACGCCTAAAGAAAAGGCATAGGAACAGTTCTCATGCAACAAGACAAACCCTTGGCCTATATGAGTAAATAAATTTATGATAGACACTTGGGAAAGTCCACTTATGAAAAATAAATGTTGTCCATTCTACATTCTATGGATATCTGACATCCTTACTTGATTGGGCATCATTTCTAGATTAAAAATGATCATTGTAGCCTCAATTACTTTTTGGAGCAAATTGTTTCATCATAGGAACAACAAAAATGGTTACCTAAATGCCAAGCTATGATTATGAGATCATTAACAAGAAGGGTAAGGAGAGCATGGTCACTGATGCTCTTTCTAGAAAATATGAAGATGAAGGGTCCCTCTTTTCACTCTCATTCATTGTAGTTGATTGGGTGAATGAAATTCGTAATGAATGGTTCACTGATCCCAGGATTGCCAACCTGATCTAACAACTTCAACATGATTCAAATGTATCTCATGGCTACACTTAGCACAATGACGAAATTAACTATAAATGGTGTCTTTATTTGATCAATCAATATACATTTAAATCCACCGTGTTATCTAAATTCCATGCATCCCCAACAATAGGAAATTTTGGATTTCATAAAACATATGAACAGATCAAACATTCCTCCTTTTGGGAAGGCATGAAAAAGGATATCCACACCTTTGTGACTGAATGCGATATTTGTCAATGAAATAAGGGAGAAATAATTAAGACCCTAGGTGCAGTACAATATTTACTTATTCCACCTACTATATGGACATACATTTCTATGGTATTCATTGTGGGGCAACCCAAATCTAGCAATAAATCAATGATTATGGTTTTCATCAATCAAATTTCTAAATATGCTCATTTCCCCCCCTCCAAAACCCCTTTAAAGATTCCATGGTTGCTCAAGTCTTCATGGATAATATATTCAAACTACATGGTATGCCCGAATCTATTGTCACAGACTGTGATCCCACTTTCACTAGTAAATTCTGGCAAGAATTGTTATGGATACAAGGCACCCAATTGAATCTTATCAATGGCTATCACCCATAGAATGATGGTCAAACAAAATATTTTTAAAACTTTTTGAAAACATTTTTGAAGCGCTTCACTTCAGAATGACAGTCTCAATGGGATCAATGGTTATCACTAGCTGAATGGTGCTACAATAAAACTTATCACAATGCCACTCACATTGCCCCATTTGAGGTAGTCTATGGACATAATCCTCCATCTATATTATATTTCCTACTATAGGTGTATCCAAGGTACCATAGGTCAATAAACCCTTATAGTTAGGGCTTAAATTCTGTGAACTCTCAAAGACAATTTAGTCACAACTTAAATTGGATGAAGCAAAATGTTGATCAACATTGCTTTGAATGCTATTTTGAATAAATGGATCAAGTATTCCTTCATCTACAATCATATAAAAAAACTTCCCTCAAAGAATACCACCACTAGAAGATGGCTCCAAAGTTTTATGCTCCCTCTACAATCCTCAAGAGTACTGGGCAGGTGTCTTACAAATTAGCACTTATCAACCACTTTAAGATCCATCAAGTGTTTCGTGTCTCTTTCTTAAATAAAGTCGTCAAGTCCAATTGCAAAGTTTAAACTAATATACTTAAATTGGATGAAGAAGGTTCCATTTGGTTGCATCCAAAGGTCATCATTGACAAATGAGTGCATCGTCTCCGCCAATGTAAGATCCATGATTTTTTAGTACAATGGAAGGATAAACAACCAGAAGATGCTACATGGGAACCAATAATCATTTTGCAACACTTTCCACATCTCAAGCCTTAAGAATACGGGCAATTTTTAAGGGGTAGGGCATGTTAGGGTCCTAACCTCCCTAACCCCTTAAGTAGATATATTATTGTGTATTTCTATGTATGGATTCCATCATTAGTAAATAAGGCCTATGTAGTAGTGTGAACACAATTATTGTAAGAAGGCTTACTAGAAGGATCCGCCTGCTAGAAAGTTCCTTCTCTAAAATTTTATTAGGGGATACAAATTAATATATAAAGATATATAAGAATTTGTAAAAGGTGTCTTGGAAATCATTTGTAATCTAAGCTCTTCTCTGTTGGAGGTTTCCCCCTCGAAGAGGCAAGTGAACATTGCTTCCATATCTATAAAGGTATGATATTTTGCTCATATTTTCTATTGTCCATTGTTCTTTCTGTGATATATTTGAGTAACATTTGTGATTTATGATCTGAATATTTCTATTTTGTACATAAAGCTATCAAGGGGAAGAGCTCCCATTAGGGCAAGCCACAAGAATATTCATTCGAAGACCTAAAGAAGAAGATAAGAAATTATTTGGCCCAATCCACGCCCAATTTACAATGACCATTTGAAATGGAGGAAGATGTTAGTGGATATGCATTAGTGGTAGTGATTATGCAAGGAGGAATATTGATATGTTATCATTTAGAGTCGCTTCATGGAGTAGTTCTTGACTATCCCATGCATGATAAAGAGTTTTATGCGCTTGTGCAAGTATTGAAGAAGTGGAATCTCTACCTCCCAAGGAAATAAACTATCATACGCATTGATCATCAACCCCTACATTACTTGTAATGTCAAAGTGTGATGCAACAAGTGAGGCATTGCAAGTGATTGGTTTTATTGCAATAATTCCACCTATTGATCATGTACAAGAAAGGATCAAGAATAAAGCTAGTTGATATGCTTTCATGATCCCCATTGAAGAATATTGTATCCACTATAGTGATTATGAAGTTTTATCCCTTCACTCATGAACTTCTGAGTGAATACTATGATGAAGATGAATATTTTAGAGGAGTATACAAGTATTTGAAGGATATACCAGTCACTGACATGGAAGGAAATGAATATCACCTCCAAGATAGGCTGTTGTACAAGTTGGATAAGTTGTGCATACCACATAGTATAAGGATTTAGTTGATGAGTGAAGCTCACACTTCTAGAATTGCTAGACATTTTTGCATAAAAAAGATAGTGGTAAATTTGCAGAGGTATGTGTACTATCCAAAGATGCAGGATCAAGTGGAAATATAATTTAGAGGCTTTGTTCTTTTCAACACCAAGGAGAGAAGTCACATTTTTTTCTTTGGAAAAAAGGAGGAGTTTTAAAGACATCAATTCTGCAAAGTTATTTGTACCAGGACCTAAACCCATTTTTAATTTGAAACTCACTCTATTTGTTAGATGCAACACTGCCCCACCTCCACAAATTTTATGCCTATTTTGAAATTCCCTATCAAAATAAGCCCGATGCATTTGAAAGTCCACACTTTCTGCTTGTATCTCCCTTTTTTTTATGTCCACCTTTTTCCTAGGGGAAACGTGCCAAGACATAGATACATTGAGCTGCAATGATGTCAAATGGAATGTCCTTGTTGTGGAAAATTGTAGAGTTCCTGACAAGCTAGGTACCCAAACAGAGAAGGGGTGGAAGGGATTTTATGTTATTGTTGGATAATGTTGAGCACCAAGGCTTCCATGCATATTCCACCTGATTCCCATGCCAAGTGATAACTCTACCCATCATTCTAGAGATCTCTTGAAATAATTCCTTTGAGAAAAGGAAAAAGAAAAAATAGGTGTACATGTGATTCCTCCTCATATTTACATAAGGAGCACCATCCCAGTCCCTCTAAATGTCCCTTTTTTTCCCTTCAGAATCTCCCAGGTAGGAACTTTATTAACCAGTAAAAACCACAAAAAGAGTTTAGAATTTGGTGGACAGTTTATCTTCCATATCCCTTTCCACCACCATTCCGACTCCCTTTGGTGAAGATCTAGTTTGAGTTGTACATATCCCATTTTTTGAGTATAAACCCCAAAAGGATCAAAATCCCAAACCAAATCATCTTCCCTGTCCACTAATATGATGCGAGCCAATTTTAGAGCAATGGTATAATTTGTCCAATGGATTTCATCGTCATATTGTATTCCCAATTGCTAAAGTGACTTCCATTCCTGTGACTAGATAGAGGTGTGGTTCGATTCCCCAATCATACTTAAATAGACAATCCCCTTCTCCTGGAGACAATGAATTATATTTTCTAGAAGAATATGCGCTCCCCCACTTCCCAAACAAGGATCCATTCCCAAATGAACATGGTCCCCTTTACCAACTCAACAATCCAGTCCATCCCCTATGACATCAAAAGAGGAGACTAGATCCTTCCAAATAATAGAAGCAACAAGGTACTTCTTTGATGGGTTCCTAATCCATTCCTGTAAATATGAGGGCCGAATATATCTTTGTGTCACCACCTGAGTCCATAAGCTATCTGTAGAGATTAACCTCCAAAATGACTTTGCAACCAGGGCCTTTGCAAAGAGGAAGATGTTATTTAGACCCCAACCTCCTAGATATTTTGGGATGGCCATAGTAGACCATTTTACCCAAGGAGTGATAACTATATCTTGAGATCTCGCCCAAAGGAAATTTGAGCACAATTTTCTAATATTTTCTAGGATCCCTTTAGGAATCCATGCTAAGGACATCCAATAGACTGGGATATATTCTAGGACTGATTTGACCAGTACCAACCTTCCTGCTCGAGAAATCCATTTGAAGCTCCAATTGTTTAGCCTCTTCTCGAATTTTTCTATCAACCACATCCAATCTACGCTCTTGTAACAATTTGGTTTAAGATGAAATCCCAAATATTTCAACCCATCATCAAAATACTTAGTCTCAAAAGGGAACAAGGCCCTGTAAGATTCTATCTCTTCTTTTGCCATATTTTGGGTGGATACCGAGGCTTTCTTCTAGTTGATCATCATCCCAGTTGCTTGACCGAAGAGGTCTAATATATCATAGATTTTTTCTACATCCCTTCAAGAACCATTGCAGGAAATAATTACATAATCTACAAATAGTATATGAGTGATTCAAAGAGTGGGAGATATAGCGATCCTTTCAAAATCCCTATTTGATTTTGCTAAATCCAGAGCCCTACTGAGACCTTCAGCCACAAGAAAAAGGAGAGGTGAAATGGGACAGCCCTAGCGAAGCCCTCTTTCCTCCATGAAAAAAGGGGAATCAGATTCATTGATTAGTACAACAAAAGAAGAAATTGATATACAACACATCACCCACCTAATAAAATTGATATCAAAGCCTAGGTGAGTTAGGAACAATTTGATGTAGAGCTAGTTTACTCAATCAATATCCTTGGACAAATCAATTTTTAGAATTTCCCCTTTGATATTCTTTGTTTTTATGGAGTGTATGCCTTCTCGAGCCACTCCAATGGATTCATGGATTTGTCGACCCTCCAGAAACCCAAATTTATCTTTTGAGACTGATGCCGAGAGAAACTTTTAAATTCTTCTATCTATCACTTTTTCCACTATCTTATAGATACAAATTCATAAATATATAGGTCTGAAATCATCCATACCTTGAGGATATTTAGTCTTGGGGAAGGGATATGAAGGTTGATTTCAACAGAGCATGCATATGACATTTCCTATGGGTTTCTTCCACCACAACCAACAAATGTTTTCCAATTAAATCAAAGAATTCTAGATAAAATTCAATGGGCCATCCATCCGGCCTGCGGTTTTATTTTTCTGGAAGCTTTGCAACACCACTTTTAGCTCATCCTATGATACTTCTTCCATGAGGATTCTGTTGGCATCCTCATTTACAAATCTAGGAAAGGTAAGGGTAAGACGAATAATCTCAACCATATTAGTCTTAGTGGCTACTTTGAAGAGATTATGGAAGTGCCTCTTTCCCAATTGGGCCAGTTCCTTGAAAGAGGATACCTCTCTTCTATTGATGTTTGGACAACATTGGGAAGACATTCTCTTAGATTAATAATTAATATAATTATTGATTATTAAATACTATATATAATAAGTAAACGATAATAATAAATAGTTATTGATTATCCAAGGGATGCATCCTTTCATGGATGATCACCATATGTTCTCTATAAATGGAACACTCATCATTGTAATAAAAAATATCGATCATATCTCATATGAAGAAAAACAACATCAAGTATATGATAGATGTGTGTTGGTCATAGTATAAGATGTATCATTTGGAGGGTCACTGTATATAGTTGTGCAATAAATAATTGGATCTCCTCTAGGATATGATTTTTTTTGTTCTTGTTTCTTGTTCCGGGTAGGTCACAGGCAATATCTTCGAGAATGAGCCGTAATGACGGTCGCAGGAGGAAAACATGGAGGGAAAGACCTTCCAACATGATATCAAGGAGATACATTGCCATACATGATGCTCAGATACATGAAATCTCTAGGAGAAATGTACCTCCCAGGACGGGATCATGACAAATAGTAGAGACAGTTCTAGTGATCATGGATACAACCAATCAAGACTGACTATAACACAACTATGGTGATAGATCCAAGTAGAGGAGACTATAATACATCCCAAGGGAGCATAGATTGAGTTACCACCAAAGAACAAGGAAGATATAACTTCAGTGTTAGAGGGAGTAGAGATAGAGGAGGAGTCACCTCCAACTCTAGAGGTAGTGTTTATGTTCGAGGAAACATCATAGACATTTTCCTCAGAGGGTCCTATGTGGCCTAGTAGGGGGAATGTAGAATTCATCCTGATATTCCTCAGATGGTGAGATTAAGGAACCAAGACATTGTTTTCATAAGGAATCCTCGATTTGTCTTGTGAGACATTGGTTCCATGAAGGAACCTTGATATGTCTTAGACATTGGTTTCATGAGGAAACCACTATATGTTAAATATGGTCCAAGATGACATTACCTTTTAGAGGGAGATAGTTGAGCCTATTGATCAAATTGATCCCATTGATCCTGTAGCTCCAATAAATGTTCCCATAGATATTACATTAGGTCGGAAGAGACTTGCATGGGCTCGTCAGAATCTGCAGGAGGTAGAAGGACAAGCAACTCCTCATGGTACCTTCTGAGTGAGAAAGAGACCTCAAAGATATTCGTGCTATGCCGCAACTATGAGCCACATCATTCATTTTTTATCCTTCCTGTTATGAGGATGCAACTAGTCATCTAGTATGGAGAGATGTCACGATGGAGAAATTTCACTCCATCGAAGAATGATGTGTGGGATATTGTTCCGAGACCTGAGGGGAAGTATGTAGTGACTTCCAAATGGATATATAAGATCAAGCACACAATTGACGGGAACATCGAGAGTCACAAAATGATATTTGTTGCTAGAGGATTCTCTCAGGTGGAGGGAATAGATTACGAGGAGAAATTTTATCTTGTTGCTTGATACACTTCTATCCGAACGATTATTTCCCTTGCAACATCCATGGCTTGGAGACTAGATCAGATGGATATGAAGACGATCTTTCTCAATAGAGATATTGAGGAAGAAGTATACATTGAGCATCCATATGGTTTTGTGATACATGAGAGGGAGTCTCACGTGTGCAGGTTGAAGAAGACCCTGTATGGAATCAAGCAGGCACCTCGAGCTTGGTATGCAAGGATTGATGGATACATGATGAGTTTGGGATTCAACAAAAAGTGTTGTTGATCCCAACCTATACTATAATATTTTTAATGGAGAGTCCCTGATTTTGGTCCTCTACGTTGATGATTTATTCCTCATCGGTATGGAGAGCCTTATTGCTGAATGAAAGTATGTAATATACCAGATATAAAAAGTATGTAAAACATAAATAAAATGCTAGAAATGGCATAATAACAACAATATAACTAGAACAATCACCACAATAGAACTTAAATGATATAAGAATAACAACAAAAATAACACTTTGATTCTGAAAGCAATGTTTATGGGCCTCTTCGAGGGGGAAACTTCCAGTCGAGCAGAGCTCTATTACAATAATATCCAAGTTAGGGTTCTCATATCCTCGACTCCTATTTATACTAAATATGTCTATCAAAATAAGCATCTAGAGGAAGATCCTTCTAGAAGCAGAAGCTTCTATTAGGTTTTCTTACATTCAATTTATTCTATTTTATTGCAAGGCCTTATTAATATTGAACTTTATTACATCCGAATATATTGTTCTACCTATGTGCGGGTTAGGACCCTAACATGTCCTCCCTCTTAAAAAACAACCTTGTCCTCAAGGCTTGAGATGTGGAAATTGCTGCAGAATGGTAATTGGTTCCCAAGTGGCATCTACTGGAGTTGTATCTTTCCACTGGACTAACACTTCCTTGATGGTTCTCTGACATAGGCGACACTCACATTGGTCCAAAAATTCTTGTCGCTGTAGCCAAATGGATCCTTCGTCGGCTAACTCGGGAAGGTTGGTTTGAATTTGACACTTAGTTCCAATCACCTTCTTTAAGCAGGAAACATGAAAAACAGGATTTAGCTTCGAATGACTGGGAAAAGCTAACTGATAGGCTACTTGTCCCACACACTTGAGAACGGTATAAGGACCATAAAATTTGGGCACTAGCTTCTGACAAAGTTTGCTTGTAAGGTTGCAGTCGAAGAAACACTTGATCCCCTTCTGCAAATTGACGTTCAGAGCGACCTTGATCTACTTGTTGCTTCATGCGATTCTGTGCCATGACCAAATTCTCTTTGAGGGTACAGAGAATAACCTCTCGAACTGTAACTGTTTGGTCAACTTCCTGGACCTTCGAGACACCAAGTAAGTATGAGAAAACTTAAGGTGGTTTCTGTCCATATACCGCTTAAAAAGGAGTCATGCATGTAGCTGTATGGTATGAAGTGTTGTACCACCATTCAACTAGGGGTAACCATTGAGCCCACTGATTTTTCTTTTCTGAGGAAAAATGCCTCAAATATGTTTCCAAACACTTGTTGACAACTTCCGTTTGACCATCATTCTGGGGATGATAAGTTGTGTTGAGATGCAATTGTGTTCCTTGTAGATTGAACAATTCTTGCCAAAAATTGCTTGTGAAAGTTGGGTCGCGATAAAAAAAAATAGAGTGCGGCATGCCATGAAGCTTGAAGACCTGATGCATGAAAATTTGAGCCATCATGGATGCTGTAAACGAGTGTTGAAGAGCACATAAATGAGCATACTTGGAAAGGTGATCAACAACCACCATGATGACTGATTTATTTCCTGATTTGGGTAAGCCTGTAATAAAATCCATAGAGATATCCTTCCAAATAGAAGGTGGAATCAGAAGCGGTTGTAGTGTGCCCATAGATTTGACTATTTTTCCCTTGTTGTGTTGACACACATCACATTCAATGACAAAATTACAAATGTCCTGTTTCATACCATCCCAGAAAAAAGAACGTTTGACCCTGTCATAGGTTTTGGTGAACCCAGAGTGCCCCGTTGTGGGTGTAGCATGAAGCTTAGAAAGTACCATGGATTTAAGCTTTGATTGTTTACTTAAATACAAACGACCTTTGCATCGAAGCTCATCATGGAGCTAAGAGTACCTTGGGGAAGCTGGAACATTGGACTGCAATTTTTGGATCATATGCAAACTTTTGGGATCTTGTAGCCATTCCTGGAGAACGACTTGGAGCCAATCTGGTACAATGAAGGAAAGAGAAAAAAGGGATCCTTCATCTTCATATTTTTGGGAAAGTGCGTCCACAACCACATTGTCTTTGCCTTTCTTGTAAATGATCTCATAATCATATCCAAAAGTATTAGTCACCCATTTTTGTTGCTCCGGGGAGGAAATGAATTGTTCCAGAAAATACTTGAGGCTTTGTTGGTCTGTCTTAATTTGGAAACGTTTCCCCAATAGATAAGGGCGCCAAAGATCAACGACATGTATAATAGCCAACATTTCCTTTTCATAGATTGATTTACTCAGTTTATTTGAGATGGTTGCTTGTTGGTAAAGGCCAAGGCCAACCCTCTTACATAAGAATGAAAACCAATTCCTTTACCTAAGGCATCACATTCAAGACAAAGGTCTTTGTAAAATCGAGAATCACATTCCAAGACAAAGGTCTTTGTAAAATCAGGAAGGGCTAGGACTGGAGTGGTGCACATGGACATCTTCAAGGTTTGAAAATCTTGAGCAGTGGCTGGAGTCCAAGTGAAAGAGTTCTTTTTTAGGAGAGCAGTGAGAGGTGCTGCAATATTTCCATAATTCTTAACAAAATTACGATAATAACCTGTTAAGCCCATAAATTCACACAAGATTTTGAGAGTCTTTGGGTGAGGCTAGTCTTACATAGCTTCAATCTTTTTAGGATCCACCCTGGCGCCATCCTTGCCAACCAGATGACCCAAGTATTCTACTTCTGAGGCCCCAAAATCACATTTAGATTGTTTCAGGAAAAGTTGGTGCTGAGAGAGTAGATGGAGAACTCGATCCACATGAGCAAGATGGTCTGTCCAGGTTTTTCTATAGATGAGGATATCATCAAAGTAAACTAAGACAAAATGACGGAGAAAATGATGAAATACATGATTCACGAGGCTTTGAAAGGTGGAGGGAGCATTACACAAGCCAAAGGGCATGAACAAAAAATCATAATGGACCTCATGAGTTCTAAAGGCAGTCTTGGGAATGTCTACCTCTTTCATACGTATCTGGTGGTAGCCCAAATGAATATCAAGTTTAGTAAATAATTGGGCACCACTCAATTCATCCAGGAGGTCATTAATGACAGGAATGGAAAATTTATCTTTAATGGTAAGTTTGTTGAGGGCACAAAAGTCGAGACACATTCACCAAGAACCTTCTTTCTTCAGGACCATGACCACAGGAGAAGAGTAGGGGCTCGTACTAGGGTGGATAATGCCAACATTAAGGAGTTCCTGGACCATTTTCTCAATTTCATATTTTTGGGAAAAGGGGTGACGATACAGATAGATATTGGGAGGAAGGCTTCCGGGTACAAGGGGAATGGAATGATCATGAACACCATGGGAAGGAGGGAGTCCCTGGGGAGTGGAAAAGACCACTTGATTTTTAGAAAGGATGGCTTGGAGGTCTTGCGGCACCGAGGGTGTCTCTGTTGCTTATATGGCATGGAGTTGGGAAATAACACCAGAATGACCTTTTTTGAGCCAATTTTCCATGCAATGGGAACTAATTATCTCAGGTGAACCAATGATGATGCCTTGGAACTTATATTGGTGGACCTCCTGGTCGAATTGCATGGTTAATTCCTTAAAATCCATGAGAATGGGACCCAAAGTCCTTAACTATTCTGTACCCAACAAAATGTCACAACCACCCATGTCAATAGAAAACATATGATATTTCAGGTGGTAGTCACCAATTTGGAGACACACATTTTCACAACGCCCTCCACATTTCATGGAGCCACCATTGGCAATCATTATTTGGAAATTATTGATGGCATGGATGTAGCAATGAGTTTCTTGGGCAATGCGGCAATGAATAAAATTATGGGTGCTTCCACTATCAACCAGAATGATGACCTTCCGATGCTTGATGTAACCGATTAGCTTGAGGGTTTGGGGTGTGGAGTAGCCAGTGAGAGCATTGAGGGAAATGACCGGTTCTACTTCGGGAGGGTCTGAGGGAGGAGTTATGTCAGTGGTTTTAGGTGACTCAGCCAAAAGGGGAGTTTCAACATACTATTATGAAATATCCTCGAAGATGGCCATATAAATCTTTTGTTCCTTACACTTGTGGCCTAGAAAATATTTTTCATCACAATTATAACAAAGGCCTTTGAGTTGGCATGTAGCCATTTCATCCCTGGTCAATTTTTGGATCTTTAGTGGAGCCGAGGGAGTAGTGAGATTTACTGGTTTAGGGCGAGGGATAAAGGAGGGTTTTCGGTTTTGAGAAGATACAACCTGTTGTGCTTCTTTAGCTCTTTTAGTAGCCTCCACCCAACTCTGAGGCTGAGCCATGAGGACATGGGCCCGAATCTCATCCTTGAGGAAATTGATAAAACACTCTCGGAAAAAGGAATCAAACATGCCCTCTGTTCGAAAATCCAGGTGCTCAAAGGTAGCTATAAAGTCTTCCATTGTTCCTGATTGTTTCAACTTTGTCAAACGACCCAAATGGTTGGTGTCAATGTAAAAGCGTTCATAAATCTCTGCCACAAAGTGTGTCCAAGAAATATACCCTTGACGAGAAGTTTTTCTCCATTGCCACCATTGCCAACTTTCTTGATCTAGATGGAGAACACCATACCAGAGTTTGGCCAAGTCATCTGTAATTTCATATAAAGAGAAATAATGTTCCATTTGGGTTACCCAACCAGTGGGTTCCGAGCCATCAAATTTGGTCACATCCACCCACGGAAGGCGTAGGTCACGTTGAAAGTGATGTTGCTTAAAATTATGGGAATGAGAGGAATGTTCACCTTCGGTATGTGGAGGTGAGTCATAGGAAGGGTTATCTGTAGGGATATGAAGCTTGGTGCAGAGTGATGAAAGTACAGATTCAAGATGGGTGGTCAGGTCTTGTTTGATTTCCTCCATTGAGGACTGCATGGTTGTATTGATGGCGACAACATTAGCACTGAGTTGTTTCACTTCTTGTTGGGTCTCGGTGAGACTAGATTGCAAGGTATTGAAGCGAGCTTCCAAGTCTTGGCTACGGGTATGGGCCATGAGGACGAGGGAATCGAAAAGGGGCAGGTGGGGTCAATTTTTTTTTCAAAAAATGATATGTAGGAATGTGATAAGGGCGAAGAGATGAATCCAATGGAATAGGTCTTAAATAATGGTAAAACAATTTCCAATTTTTTTTTTTTTACACCTACGGAGTTATACTCTGGTTTGAAGAATACTGCAGTGATGAAATGCCCAATCTCTTAACCAGGAAGAAATGTGTAGTTACTTGGCAACCTGAACACAGTTGCGCGACAATAGATCTTGTCTGTTTTAATTTGTTTATGTTTCTGTCCCCAAGGGTTAGGTATTCAAGGGTTTTACAAATAAGGGTTTTCCCTGTGCTATAGCTCTCTAATATATGTGCAGGGTCCAACAGTAGTACTCGGCCCAATATCTCAGGGCACTAACTAAGGAGGATAGACCATACCCTTAGCCCTACAACCCGACTACCCAAGTACTAGAGAGTATCTTCTTGAGCGTTGTTCTTGGTGGAACTATAGCAGTCAAGCGACCGATCGGTTTATTTAAAGAGGGCTTCAGGAAATATAGGCTGATTCATACACAAGTGTTGTCTGATGCGCTACCACTCAAAGGGGTACCAACAGGGGTTACAAGGGTGGCCAACAGATGTGCGCTTAAGAACCACTTGTATTTCCTGCGTGTATAAATCCCTCAACCGCGGGTTTATGTGCGTAACGACAGATCTCTGTGGCTTAAAGATGCCGAAATACGTCTCTAGCTTGAAATTTTTTTTTACCCACAATTTATGCCAAGGAAAGTGCTCTGATACCACTTGTAATATACCAGATGTAAAAAGTATGCAGAACAGAAATAAAATGCTAGAAATGGCAGAATAACAACAATATAACCAGAACAATCACCACAATAGCACTAGATTGATATAAGAATAACAACATAAATAACACTTTGATTCTGAAAGCAATGTTCACGGGCTTCTTTGAGGGGGCAACCGCCAGTTGAGCAGAGCTCTATTACAATAATATCCAAGCTAGGGTTCTCATACCCTCGACTCCTATTTATACTAAATATGTCTATCAAAAGAAGCATCTAGAGGAAGATCCTTCTAGAAGCGGAAGCTTCTATTAGGTCTTCTTA